>CAUYRH010159372.1:0-12660 GCA_963574655.1 Perodicticus potto | reverse complement strand
GAGACAGAGCCTCAAGCTGTCACCCTGGATAGAGTGCTGTGGCATCACAGCTCACAGCAACCTCCAATTCCTGGGCTCAAGCGAGTCTCTTGCCTCCGCCTCCCAAATAGCTGGGACCACAGATGCCCACCACAACACCCGGCTATTTTTTGGTTGCAGCCGTCATTGTTGTTTGGTGGGCCCAGGCTGGATTCAAACCCACCAGCTCAGGTGTACGTGGCTGGCGCCTTAGCCCATTGAGCCACAGGCGCCGAGCCTACTCTGCTTTTCCATTTACTGTCTCCTTTAATGGCCCTATCAAGCCACACCAGAGACCTGAGAGTCCCAGTCAGTATCTCATTTCCTTACCTCTGTGCCCCCAACACACACACACACACCGACATCTAATTGGTAAAGAAGTCTTTATAACTTTTCTGCACTATCCAATATGGCAGCTACCAATTTCATATGCCTATTGAACATTTGAAATATAACTAGTCCAAATCAAGATATGCTGAAAAGTATAAAATACACACCGGATTTTAAGATGGTACCAAAACAAAAGAGAGAAAGCGAGAGAGAGAGAATGTAAAGCCCATCAGACAGTTTTATATTGATCACATGTTGAAATTATAATATTTTAAATATTTTAGATTCAATTAAATGTTATTTTATTTAAATTAATTTCACTTCTTTCTTTTTACTTTCTAATGTGGTTCCTAGAAATGTTTATATTATATATGTGACTTGCACTTATAACACATTTTCTTTTTCTCTTTCTTTTTTTTTTGGAGACAGAGTCTCACATGGTCACCCTTGGTAGAGTGCTGTCGCGTCATAGCTCATAGCAACCTCAAACTCTTGGGCTCAAGCGATTCTCTTGCCTCAGCCTCCCAAGTAGCTGAGACTACAGGCACCCACCACAACACTCAGCTATTTTTAGAGACGAGGTCTCAGTATGGCTCAGGCTGGTCTCAAACCTGTGAGCTCTCGCAATCCACCCTCCTTGGCCTCCCAAGTGCTAGGATTATAGGCATGAGCCACTGCACCTAGCTGACACATTTTATTTCTATCAAATATCAGTCTTCCAAATGGCTTTCATCTGTCCTTTCCTAGCCTCTCAAATTATCACCACCTTAATTCATGCCTTCATTTCTCACCTGAACTGGCTCTCAGTTTTAACTTTTCTTTCCTTTTTTTTTTTTTTTTTTTTTTGGCAGTTTTTGGCCAGGGCTGGGTTTGAACCCGCCACCTCCAGCATATGGGGCCCGGTGCCCTACTCCTTTGAGCCACAGGTGCCGCCCCAGTTTTAACTTTTCTCTAATGTATTCTGCATCCCTGTATACCATAGCCACAGGGTCTATCTAAAACATAAAAGTGATCTCGTCACCCTTTCAGAGTCAATCTCTTAAATTTCAAATAAAGTTCATATACCTAATGTGGCACACAAGGTTCTTTGTGAACCAGCTCTTCATTTGCCTTTCCCACATCCACCCTAGAAGACTTCAGAACTATTTGCTCTTATTTCTTACCTCTATGCTATTTCTTTCCTCACCAGAAATGTCACATTGTCTCCAATCTAATTACCTCTTAACTTCCTTAAAGACTCTGCTCTTCCTTCCTGACTCCCATCCTACACTCTTGCCTAGTACTATAGACACCTGTTTACTAATCCTCCATCTGTTCAAGACTCTGAGCTCCTTGGTTAGCAGGGCCTGTCCTATGAAAGGACTCAGTAAAAGGGACTTGGAATGCCCCAGCCCAGAGAGGTTGATCCTTCATTTTAAAGGACACTTCAGCTATTCTTGAAACTGAGAAAGAGTAGAAAAGAGGTTACCCTGCAGGATTCCCAACCTATCTCTCTTCTTTCCCACAATTCCCTCCAGATTAGCTACAGGTATTCAGAGGACAAACTCCCCGATCTTATCACCCTCTCCCCAACTTCACTTCCAGTTATCCTGCTCTATCCCTACTCTCCCCCCAAAGGTCACTGCAGATAACTCTGGGCCCTTAGGTGGCCTTTAAGGGAGGGGAGGGGAGTCCTGCGAAATGAGGGCACCTCCTTCACTCAAACACAGGGCTGGAGCAAACAGAATCTGCTATGGGGTGGGGATGGGGGGCTAGCCACAGTGAGTTCGGAAGCATTTGAGGCATCCTACCACTCAGTCCTCCTTTGTTCCCGCTTTCCCCTGTAGACCATAGTGACCTGGGAAGAGGAGCAGTTGGTGTGTGTGCAGAAAGGGGAGGTCCCCAACCGAGGCTGGAGACACTGGCTGGAGGGAGAGAAATTGTATCTGGTAACTTGGGAGAGGACTGGGGGCTGGGGGAAGAGGGAGAGTGTCACACATGGGAGTGGCTGGGACAAGGGCCTCCTAGTAGGTGCATCCCCTTACCCAAATCAAACAGTTCTGCTACTCTACCCCCAATCCCACTCCTCCTCCCAAGGAAGGGTCCAAGGAGGGAAAACAAAAGCACCAGGAAGAGTGGGAAGAGGAGGAACTGGAGTGGCCATAGTGGGACCTGGCTACTCCTCAGATGAAGGCCCATAAATTATAACTGCAGTAATGGAGACTTCACCCACTTCACATCCCCTAACCTAGCCACCTCCCTTCCTCTGAGGTGAAAAGTTGAAGATTTGAAATAATAATACAATTCCTCATGCATCAAATATTGTAGTAGCTGTATCCTGAAGGATTACATGGAGGTCAAGGACTTTGAAAAAGGAACTCTAGCTGGCAAGAACCCTCTCTCTCTCCTCATTCTTCCTCTGTTCCCAGGAACTGACAGCAAGGGATGCAGTGTGTGAGCAGGTCTTCAGGAAGATCAGATAACCAGACAGGAGCAGAGGACCCTCCAACAACATTGGTCCACAGACCCCTCTTGCTTTTGGCCCCTTCAAGCCTGGATTGTGCCAGGTCTGCAGTCCCCCTTACCCTCCCTCTGGGTTCCTTCTTCATCTCTCCGTGTTAATCTGTAACTTGCAGCCCCTGGACCAAAGTCTTCTCTTTCTCATACTTCACTGCCTAGGAGGGACCTCACTTCCAGGTTAAGGTCTGGCTTCCTGGTTGAAAAAAATGGCAAAGGGCAATGGCCCTTGAGAATAACCAGTCTTGACTGTCCCAAGTTCACTCAGCCTCTCATTTTCCTTCTCTGGAAGAAATAAGCTTTGGACATTTGGGGGTTAGAGAAAATTCTATCCTGGTGAACCTTTTGGAAAACGATGACTGGGGTTTTCTCTCCCTCCAGCCAGTGTATCCAGCCTCAGTTGGGGACCTCCCCTTTCTGCACACATACCAGCTGCTCCCTTGGGGCTCAATAATTTAAACAGGAGCTACTGGCCTAGTCTTTTTGTCCTCTTCTTTGTCCTTATTCTCGAATAACCTCCTATGCTCAATAGACAGAGCCAGGCCCTACGCATGCCTCCCGGCCACCCCATCCCGCAGGGCTCAAGAGACTCTCTGACATCTGAAGGCATCCTGGCTACTTTATATGTCTATCCCACATGTTAAGGAAGAGGGATGGGACTGGTCAAGACCTTTGTCCAGTGCCAGGGGAGGTAAGGCTCTTCTCACCGGTGACCTGGCCTCCATGGCTGCCCTAGAAAGCCCAGAAAAGATTGAAAAGGGAAGCAGCCAGAGATGCCAAGGGATGGAAAGATGAGGGATGTGGGGCGGAAGGCAACCAGAGGAGAAGCCCAGCAGGCCCCACTAGAGGGACCGTCTGCTCAAAAGCCAGCAAGGCTAGAGGCAGGGGGAGCTGAGGACAGCAAGGCCCCTCCTCTAGAGTCCCAGAGTCTGGACTGCCTTGGAAAGCAGCCCAGAAGGGTGGGGCCATTTCAGGGTCAAGGCCAGCTCCAGCCTCTGGCCTCTTCCCCACCTTTGAGGCCCTGGTTCCTTCAGAATAAAAGTCCCATGGGGCAAGTGTCAGAGAGAAAAGGGCCTAATGTGGAGGTGGGGACTGAAGCTGGTGGGTGGAAGAGTTGAGAGTTTGGAAAGTCCCTGGCCCCACTGGATTATAACTCTTGGCCCCTCTTCCTGTAATGACCAGGCCTCCTACAGAGAAAAGACAGTTACTGGGGCTCTGGCCAAGAAGAAATACACTGAAATATACCCCACCAAATACCTTGGAATGAATTTGGAAAAGAAAGAAAAGAACTCAGAATTGAACTGAATAGCTTATTTCCTGCCACCCCCCTCCCCCAATCTCTGCAGAAGTCCCCAGCACAGTGGGAAGTGGAGGGCACTCTGGCAAAGCCACCAGCAGAAGCTCTGAGGGCTGCCAGCTTCTACCTCGTCCCTTCCCCAGGCACAGGAAGATGCTCCACATGCACTTGTCCACTGCCCAAGTTTCCAGGTCAGCACAGTGTCCTGGCTCTTGAGTTCATGGTGCATGTACAAGACGTTCCCCATAAGACAGTCCTCAATGCCCTTCATGTTGGTCCAGTGCCCCTGGCTAGAGTCTTACCATAGGGCCTGAACTCAATAGCTTGTCAGTCTCCATGGTGGCTTTAAGACTCAAGCTAGAATTGGCTCAGACCCTCAAAACCCTTTGTGACATGGGTGTCCAGACCACAGACACTGTAGGTCCCCATCCTCCACTCAGCTACACCTTTCCAAGAGCTAGAACCCAGCAAAAGGCCTGGAAGACACCCCTGGGAACAGGAGCATGGGGGAAGACTAAGCAGTTGCAGACGCATCTCCAGAGGGTGGGAGCCTGACTCCTTAGACTGTGGGAAGCCAGAGCTGCTGCTTCCCCTGTGGGCCAGATGGGGCAATACTCATTCCAGTGGAAGCCAGACATCCTTGAAATTCAATCCTCCCTTATCCACAACCTTCTTGGATGGTCCACTCCCCACCCCACACACATGCACACACACACCCCAAACCCAACCCACACACTCATCCTCATATGACACCCTTCATTCAAACCAGGCTCCATTCATTTTCAGAGGGACGAGATCATTGCGGGGGAACCAGTGAGTGAGTGAAGAAGACAGTGGAGGACACAATGGCCTGGGATGGGTCCCACACCATGCCCTCCCCAGGCCACACAAAGTTGTGTAGTTTACTTTGTTGACCAGAGTCTTACATCTCAGGGATATGATCAGAAATCCAAAATGTTTATTTCTGTGTGAAATGGAATAACTGCACTCTGTAAGCCAGCCCAGTGCCAGGTCCCTACCCCACTCCCTCTCCATCAGGCAAGGTAGCACCACAAACAACCTTGCCCAAACTTCAAATGACTCTTTAGCCTCTGCTAAAGGATTTGGGCTCCCTGTCTTGCTGGAGTCCCAAGAGGAGGCAGAGCAGCAAAGTCTAGCCATTCACCCTTCCCCACCTGTTCTAACATCTTCTCTCGGGGCCACCATCTGGCCACAGCCCCCATGCCCACATGCCCATACTTCTATGTTGAAAGAGCTCAGGTAAAAGTGAAAACATTCCTCAGCTCCAAAGCACAAAGGCTATCCTAGCCAGGAGTTGGTTTTTATAACATGGTTAGAACCCTCACTAGCAGAAAAGAACCCCTAAAGGCCACCCAAATCCTAGATTCCAAGAGTAGCAGAGGTGGGGCAATTTGGCCCTTTTCCCTTACCCTAAAGTTACCTCCATAAGAAGCAGGAGCTGCATGTGATCTAGGCTTAAGTACCCAGAGTTAAGAGGCCTGAGATCTCTGGAGGATGATGATTGAGGATAAGAGGCTTCCCGCCCCTCCAGCATCCCCTGCCCTTCCACAGGAAGGTCTTTATCCTCTGGAGCCTGCTGCCCCTCCCAGCCTGGAAACTGCTTCCTATACTTCCACCTAGCACTCCAGGAAGTCTCCCCTGAAGTCTCCTCCCTCTTCCCCAGAAAAACCCCCTTAGTCATGAGGTCCATGTGCTCTCAGGGTCCCTGGGTACTGACCTGGAGCCATCCAGGGCTGTGTCTATAATTATAGACAGGCAAGGATAAGGGAGACCTTAAAGGTACAATAGTAGGTGATGGGGCAAGAGGTCAGGAGACCAGGTGGGCAAACCCAGGAGTTCCAGGAAAGACTCTGAAGTGACTGGACTGGGTTTGCGTAGAGGGCAGAAAGAAAGAAACAACAGTGGTGGCCAAGGCCGCTGAGGTCAGGGGTGCAAGAAATACCCAAAGAACCCTGCCTGGACATTGGTCAGAATAGGCACCCACCAGGCCTACCTCCTCTCCTCCTACATCTCAGCCAATCCCAATAGGCTGGGATTGCTGCATGGGCCCCTGTCTTCACATTGAGGACTCACCCCCACCAGAAACTGCTTAGGTTCCAGGGGGTATGACATGGAGCTGACCCCTCACACTCACCCTTCCAGTAAGAAGGCCCTTTCTCAAGGACTCCCTGGCCTACCTTCTAGCTGAGGGTAAGCTTCCGCTCACCCCCACCCCACCCCTTCCCTCTGCCTTCATTTTATTCTGGCCACTAGGGAGCGGGAGCAGCCCTCAGAACCACTGTTCTGTCCCCAATGAGGAGTGCCCAAGCAGAGGGTCACCAGCATGGCCATGGGTTCATGGATAAATCACTTACCTCAGAGACTCTAAATCAGTGGTTCTCAACCTTCCTAATGCCATGGCCCTTTAATACAGTTCCTGTGGGTCGCAACCCACAGGTGGAGAACCTCTGCTCTAGATAGACCTAAAATGGCACTCAAAATTGGGAAGGACCACTGCAGAGTGGTCAGGTGAGCAGGCTTTGGTGTCCAGCTGCTACCCGTTATTAGTTGCATGAGCATAAACAAGTCACCAACCATCAGCAAATAAGCCATATTCGCCAGTCATACAAGGCAATACCAAGAGTTCTCTTCCTGGGGATTTTGTGACAGTTGAGTGTACAGCAGGCACTGGCTGACGTAGCTATCATTACTTCCTTGTGTTATTCCCCATATCTTCGTTTGATGATTGAAACTCTCTTAAGTGGAAGTAAAGCCTTCCGTTCTTTGGTTAAGAACAAGGCATCAGCTGCCACTACCCCTGAGGTTACACAATGACACATTTATACCAAAGTGTAAGTGACACCAGAGAATTGGAGCTATCAACACCCTCACCTTGGCTGCCCAGACAGGTAGATTTTCTGGGGATAGAGGTAAGGGCGATGAAGGGGAGCTCTTGCCACCCCCCAGGGCTCCAGACCCAGAGCGTCTCACTGTACCCCACCCCTCACGCCTGATGAGGATGTGTGCACCCCCCAAACCTCACCACCCTGCAGAGCCCCCACTCCAGTGACTGGGCCGTTTCTGCTTCTGCCACAGCTACTCCAGCCCCTGGGCTTCATTGAGAGAAGACTCCAGTGCAAGAGAGAAGGAGCTAAAGGGGGAGGAGGGAGCCCAGGATGACAGGAGTCGGTTGGGGGGAAAGAGGGGGATGGCAGCTTCTAGCCCCAGTGCTCCACTCCCACCTCAGTCCCTCAGGGCTCCCTTCCCATCCTACACCCCCATTGGAGGTCCCAGAAGCCTGCAGTAGTCACCAGCTGCAGGCACAGCCACTGCCCCTTGACCCTCCCAGCTCCTTAGCCCTGGCCATCACAAATGCTGGATACTGAAACCAGTGCCCATACCCTGCCTTGGAGATGCTTCTCATGCTTGCTTTTTTCTTCCTGAGAGGCCTCTGCGCTCCTGGCCCTGCTCCCCTGCAGAATTTCCCCATCATCTTTCCGCACTGACAGAACTCTAGCCTTTCTTCTGCCCCAGCGTAGACCCCACCAGCCCTGCCCTACACATGAGCCAGTAGGTGGAGGGTCTACATAAGTGTGAACCAAGCCTTTTTGTTTTGTTTTGTTTTTGTGTGTTCTGTGACTGATCTCTTGTCATCAAACATCTGTTTGATGTTCTGTGACTGATCTCTTGTCTTACCTTCCACACCTACTTCCTCCCTTAGATTCCTCTCCTTTCTTGGCTGTTTCCAGAAGAGAATTCCTCATGTCCTTGCTGCAGCTGTAAGGAAACTATGGTCACCCTTAAAGTAACTAAAGCTTGTTCTGCTGGGTCCTTAATGGAGGCAGAACCCACACGGGAAGGAGCAGCCAGATGGAAAAGCCCTCTCGCCTGAGGTCACTCCCTACCCACCTCAACCTTTCTCCCCACCAGCTGCTCTTTCTTAGTAGCACAAGTGGAATGGGGAACCATTTGATTAGGATTTATTAAAGTCTTGGAGGAAACAAAAAGAAAGAGAACAGAGAGTGACCTTCACCTTAATTGTCCAAGGCACAAATGCAGCCTCACTTGTAAACTCCTTACTGTGGAAAGGAGGGATCCTGCAGGATGTCACACAACCACCTTGTTTATTAGCAAGCACAGCACAGGCACAGTGTGCTTAGAGGATCCTTTACTAAAGTTTTTTGTTTCAGGATGAAAGTCCACACAAAACCTGGTGGGTATGGGAGATGTGGAACTGGGATCTCCAGGCTCTGAACTTGTTCCTTTGGACAATCTGTTGGTGCAGAACCTGGTCCAACAGTCTCAAGACACACACTATGGGTAACCTCCCCTAGGGTGGAAAGGGCATTCTATCTGGGACTGCTCTTCCCTGCCCATCTGTGCCCCCTTTCAACAGCCTCTTGGCTCTTTTTAAACCTTTGCTATCGGCTTGGTGCCTGTGGCTCAAGCGGCTAAGGCACCAGCCACATACACGTGAGCTGGTGGGTTCTAATCCAGCCCAGGCCCGCCAAACAACAATGGCGGCTGCAACCAAAAAATAGCGGGCATTGTGGCGGGCACCTGTAATCCCAGCTACTTGGGAGGCGGAGGCAGGAGAATCGCTTGAGCCCAGGAGTTGGAGGTTGCTCTGAGCTGTGATGCCACAGCACTCTACCCAGGGCAAAAGCTTGAGGCTCTTGTTTCAAAAAAAAAACCTTTGCAATTCTCCCAAAGCCCTGCCTCCTCCTCAAAGACCTGTTGGCCTCTTGCAGGTCATACTTTAATCTATCCAGTACAGCTACTGGATAGGGAAGGATAAAAGGGACCTTCAAATCTTAAGGTTGAGGAGGACAGGGTCAGAGCCTGTGTGGATCCAGGTTAATGCATCTGAAATACAACCATACCTAACAAAAATAACATCCTGCTACACTGACTATACTAAAATAATATGTCTACTTCTGCAATAACCAGCCCCCAACATGGCCACCAATATCCCCTGCTTCCTAGTAGTCCTGTCCTTGTGTCATCTCCTCCCACATTGGCCTCTGCCTTGCTCTTTCTATCCTATCACTTGTAAAGCCAGAGGCCAGAGCACTCAAAGATCCTACAAAGAGGACCATGTACAAGGAACTCAGACCTCCTGCCCACAGCCATGTGAGCATCTTCAAAGAGAACCTCTGTCCCCAGTCCATCAGAGGACTGCAGGCCTGGCCCACATCTGGACAGAGTGCTTGTGAGGAAACCCTGAGCCCAAACCACCCATCTCAGCTGCTTTTGGACTCGCGACCCTCAGAAATGATGAAAATAATACGTCTGTCACTTTAATCTGCTAAGCGTGGTAGTGATTTGTTACACAACCACAGGTAACTGATACAGGTTCCCAACCTTGAATTTCATCACAAATGACCCCTATCCTAGCACCGTAGCCTCAATGTGCACCAAGTAGGTAAAAGACTGGGGTGACTTACAGCAATGAAAACAGGCCCAGACACAGAATGGCTCAGGCCTCATAGTCCTGATGCCCAGGTACTATCTAAGCACATACATCTGCCCCTCCATGAGTCTAGAGTGAAGTTCAAAGTCAGGCAGCTGACCCCTTGCCTGAGTACTCTCTGAGAACCACCTCTTCCCTAGATAAATGCTAAAACGAATGTCCAGCACCTTTGGGTGGTACCTGGCCCCTTTCATAGGTGTGTGACCTCACTCTGTGTCTTCAGTGGGGAAGGTAAATCAGAATACAACTCAACACACCTCATTTCATTAAAGAGCATGAGTATCCAGATACAGAGAGGATATCTCAGATAGCACCAGATCTCTACAGGGAGGAAGGAGGTTGACAGATTCTGTGGAAGCCCAGCAGCAATGAGGGAAGGAGGTGTTCCAGACATGTGAGGCAGGGGAGAACTACACCTGGATAGCTGGCTAGACTTCCCAGGGTAGAGTCTCTGGGGTCTTCCCTATCCCTTTGGGGCCAGGACAGTGATATGGGAGCCAGAGGTGTCTTTGCTGAAAAGGGGGTGAGTGAGATAGAGAGATGCAGATGAAAGAAGGCTTTGTGCAGAGGGCATCAGGTGTAGCCAAATCTGATGACTGGGAAGAAGATGGGATGGTGTTACTTCCTGGGATGATGTTACAATGGGTCTTGAGACTATGGCAGCCCCCCAGCCTGCCAACTGGGAGCTTCTGTTGTCACCCAGGAGGAGCTGAATGCCCACCAGGCCCAGATCTTCTGCCACTTCCAGAAGCCCTGTGACCAAACGATAGACCCCAGGTGAGGACCAGCTGGACCCTCTCTAGAGCAGAACCCATCTCCTCCTGGAGAGAACAGGGCTGCTCTCTCCAATAAGGTCCCAGCAGTGAGGGGCCAGGTCACACGGCAATAGCCACAACTCTCACCAGAGAATAGTAAATGGGATGGCTATGCTCAGACCACCTGCCTCCATGGCCAACCCCAGCTCTTAAACACACCGGTCTGGCACCTGCTTCTCTTTCTCCCCAGGTGCCTTCCTCAAACACTTTGATAGCCGGTGCATACTTCTCCTCTCTAATCCATCTGCAACTGCCCGTGCCAGGCACTGGGCTCAGTGCTGGGACTGCTGCAACCTGTAAGACAAAGTCCCTCTCTCAAAGAGCCAACAGTCCAAGACAGACCAAATGGGCAAGAGGTTATCATGCATCAAGATATCCTAGAGCTGGCTCGATACCCGTACCTCAGTGAGTAGAATGCTGGCCACATACACCGAAGCTGGCAGGTTTGAGCCCAGCTGGGCCTACTAAAACAACAATGACAACTGCAACCAAAAAATAGCCGGGCGTTATGGCTGGTGCCTATAGTCCCAGCTACTTGGGAGCCTGAGGGAAGAGAATCACTTAAGCCCAAGAGTTTGAGGTTGCTGTGAGCTGTGACGCATGGCACTCTACCAAGGGTGACACAGTGAGATTATGTCTCAAAAAAAAAAAGAGGGGTGGCGCCTGTGGTTCCGTGGGCAGGGCGCTGGCCCCGTATACTGAGGGTGGCGGGTTCAAACGTGGCCCTGGCCAAACTGCAACAAAAAAATAGCCAGGTGTTGTGGTAGGCGCCTGTAGTCCCAGCTACTCGGGAAGCTGAGGCAAGGGAATCACCTAAGCCCAGGAGTTGGAGGTTGCTGTGAGCTGTGTGACGCCACAGCACTCTACCATGGGCAATAGAGTGAAACTCTGTCTCTACAAAAAAAAAAAAGATATCTTAGAGCAGCGTTAAGTACAGGGAAAGTTATCTCCCCTGAGTCAAGGAGGGCTTCTCAGAGGAGGGGGCACACAAGGAGAGAGGTAAATAATAATGGTGGCGCCCATGGCCTGATCACTCTGTGACAGGCATTTACTCCTCTCCAGAACTTGATTGCACATTACTGTCCCCATTTTATAGATGAGGAAATTAAGGAACAGAGAGTTTAAGTATAATAACTCTGCCAAATAAAAGGCAGAGACTCGGCACCTATAGCTAAGTGGTTAGGGTGCTGGCCATATACACCGGGACTGGTGAGTTCAAACCCAGCCTGGGCCTACTAAAAACACCAATGATGGCTCAGTGCCCATAGCACAGTGGTTATGGCGCCAGCCACATACACCGAGGGTGGCAGGTTCAAACCCGGCCTGAGCCAGCTAAACAGCAATGACAACTACAACAAAAAATAGCCGGGCATTGTGGTGTGTGCCTGTAGTCCCAGCTATTTGGGAGGCTGAGGCAAGAGAATCCCTTAAGCCCGAGAATTTGAGGTTGCTGTGAGCTGTGATGGCACGGCAGTCTACCAAGGGCGACACAGTGAGACTGTCTCAAACAAACACACAAACAAACAAATAAATAAATAAAAGGCGGAGCTGGAATTTGAAACCAAACAGATTGTAGGCTGACCACCTAACCCAGGGGTTCTCAGCCTCAACACTACTGACATTTTGGGCCAGGGAATTTTTGTCATGCGGGTGCTAGCTCATGCACTGTACGATGCCTAGCACCATTCCTGGGCTCCATCTACAAGATGCCAGTAGCAGCATCCCCTGCTTATAAAAAACAAAACCAAAAATCTCTAGATAGTGTCAAATATCTGCTGGGGACGAAAACTGCTCCTGGATGAGAACAACAGACTTAACTATTTTGCTATTTTGCCTGCCTAAGCAAGTAATGATTTTCACTATTTACCAAATTCCAAGTACTCTTCTAAGCATTTTAGTTATTAGCTCATTTAATTCTCACAACACCAACTGTCTGGTGTGGGTACCTTTGTCCTCATCCTGGTTCTTCAGATGAAGACATTAGAGGCACAGAGAAATTATATAAGCCTTGGGCGGCGCCTGTGGCTCAGTGAGAAGGGCACCGGCCCCATATACCAAGGGTGGTGGGTTCAAACCCATCCCCAGCCAAACTGCAACAAAAAAATAGCTGGGCATTGTGGCAGTGCCTGTAATCCCAGCTACTCGGGAGGCTGAGGCAAGAGAATCGCCTAAGCCCAGGAGTTGGAGGTTGCTGTGAGCTGTGTGACACCATGGCACTCTACCGAGGGTGA
>CAUYRH010159369.1:0-16056 GCA_963574655.1 Perodicticus potto | reverse complement strand
AAATGGATCAGGGATCTAAATGAAAAGTTGAGCTTTGAGTCAATGAGAAATAAAGATAAAAAGAAAAAAATGTGAAAATGGATTTGGTGTAAGAAGATACTAATATATATAGTATATATATATATATTAATATACTATACTATAGTAATATATATATATATATATTTGAGACAGAGGCTCACTATGTCACCCTTGGTAGAGTGCTGTGGCATCATAGCTCACAGCAACCTCAAACTCTTGGGCTTAAGCGATTCTCTTGCCTCAGCCTCCTGAGTAGCTGGGACTACAGGTGCCTACCACAATGTCCAGCTATTTTTTGTTGCAGTTGTCATTGTTGTTTACCTGGCCCAGACTGGGTTCAAACCCGCCAGCCTCAATATATGTGGCCAAAGCCCCACGCACTGAGGTACAGGTACTGCCTAAGAAATAATTGTTAATTTTACCAACAATGAATATGGGATAGTGACTATGTAAGAAACATACTTTTACGAGATGTATAAACTGAAGTACATAGGGATAAACTGCCAAGAGATCTGGAATTCTGCTTTGACATACATCAGGAAATAAAACCACAGCTAAGGCCAGGCACAGAATCCTATCACTCTCGGAGGCTAAGGTGGGTGGACTGCTTGAGTTCAGGTGTTTGAGACCAGCTTGAGGAAGAGCGAGATGCTGTCTCTAAAAACTAGCCAGGCATTGTGGTGGGCACCTGTAGTCCCAAGCTACTTGGGAGGCTAAGGCAAGAGGATCACTTGAGCCTAGGAGTTTGAGCTTTAAGAGAGCCATTGCACTCTACCTAGGGTAAGAGACTCCATCTCAAAAACAAAACTAAACAAAAAAACAAAAAAAATCACAGCTTAACAGTGGCAATAAATTGGTAACTGCTGATATGAGGAGTTACTATACTATTCTATTTTTGTTTACATTGGAACATCTTTTTAATAGAAAGTTTCCTCTAAAAGCATAGGCATGAACCACTGTGCCCAGCCATTTTCTGTTTTCTTGTTATATCAACTTAACCCTGCAGAAGAACATTAAAAGTAATGCTAGCAGTTAGCATCCCTGTTTTTTTTTTTGTTTTTTTTTTTTGAGACAGAGCCTCAAGCTGTCACTCTGGGTAGAGTGCTGTGGCATCACAGCTCACAGCAACCTCCAAATCCTGGGCTCAAGCGAGTCTCCTGTCTCCACCTCCCAAGTAGCTGGGACTACAGGCGCCCGCCACAAAGCCCGGCTATTTTTTGGTTGCAGCTATCGTTGTTTGGCGGGCCCAGGCTGGATTTGAACCCGCCAGCTCAGGTATACATGGCTGGCGCCTTACCCACCTGAGCCACAGGCGCCGAGCCAGGCATGAACATTTTAAAAGAGGGTTCTATCGACTCCCAGGTGATTCTTTGGCTTACCCCAGTTAAGAACTATTGCTCCTTATTATAACAACAATAAACTGTCTGCTGTTGTTTTCTCATAGACTCCCTATTAAGATTCCTAGCTTACCAAGTGTACTTTTGTTATCTTACTTTAAAATTCGGAAATTGATGTTGAATGTTACCAAATGTCTTTTCACCATCTGTCAGGAACGTCATAGGATTTTTTTTTTTTTTTTTTGAGACAGAGCCTCAAGCTGTCACCCTGGATAGAGAGCTGTGGCATCACAGCTCACAGCAACCTCCAATTCCTGGGCCCAAGCGAGTCTCTTGCCTCCTCCTCCCAAGTAGCTGGGACTACAGGCGTCCGCCACAACTCCTGGCCATTTTTTGGTTGCAGCCGTCATTGTTGTTTGGCGGGTCCGGGCTGGATTCGAACCCGCCAACTCAGGTGTACGTGGCTGGCGCCTTAGCCCATTGAGCCACAGGCGCCGAGCCAGGATTTTTTTAAGACAAGTATAAAACAAAGTTTATTAAAGCAAAGAAAGATAGGTTTACAGAGTAAGATACATTTGTCATAGACAAGGAATGGGCCTCCATTGTCACCACAAAAGGGCAAAGAGGCCAGATTTTTCTTTATAAAGTATAATAAAGCACATTAATATATTTCCTAGTATTGAACAGTCTTTAAATTCTTAGAATACAGAGTTGGATTTGATTTACTAATATTTTATTTAGGATTTGTATGCATGTGTGTATATATACTTATTTATTTATAAAGTGAGACTGGTCTACAGTTTTTCTTTCAATATCTTTAGTATCTTTGTTAGGTTTGGCATCACAGTTTTATGTAAGCGTTACTTATACTCACAGAATGAACCAAGAAGTTTTCTGCCTCTTGCTATGTGCTGAACCTCTTTAAATACCATTGGAAGTCTCTGTTCTTTAAAGGGTTGACAGAACTCACTTGAAATATTTGTGCCTTTATTTTTATTATTTTATGGTATATTAATTTATTTAGTAAATACTACCACTTTAAAATTCTGGAATGAGGGAGATATCAAATCACCATAAAGCAAAATTTATTAAGTCCCTACTACCGTATATCTAGGCTTTAGACGATATATACAAAAACAAAAAAGATGTGGTCCCTGCCCTCATGGAGCTTACAGTCTACCTGAAGCAGACAGTCACCATCTGTGCCTTTATTATTAAACAAAGTTTGGCACATTTTCTAATACAGTATTAGTACCTTATGCAGGCACCCAAAAGACTAGGTGACTGTGTAAACTGTTTTTTACAAAGTATACTAGACGACGCTGAAGTCTCTGGTTTATTGCACATTAAGCACGTGAGACTAAGGAAGTGCTTTACAACTATAGAAGACAAATCAAATTTCAGGGATCCCTACAGACGTATTCTCTATTTCATTCAATGAATGGAACCATTATAGATATATACTGATGCCACTAGCCCAAAGCCAGCACAGCTAAGTGGAAGATCCATAAAAAAGAGGGTGATGTGCAATCCCAACTCTCCAGACCTTATCCTTCCATCTTTTAGCTTCTATTTTTACAACTACATCTTATTTTAAGCTACCAATAATTCTCACACGGACCATCACCAATGACCTCCTAACTCATTTTCCCATTTCCACCCTTGCTCTGTCCCATTGGATAGTCTCCCATATCCCATTCTTTCTACCTAGATTATCCTCTACAATGTTCACTTTTGTCCTTCATATCTCAGCTCAAGCACTATTTCCTTCATAAAATTCCTAAACACTCTCCACTATATACTAGGTTAGCTCTTCCTTCTTATATGTTCTCATAGTATTTTGTCACTTCTTTAGAACACTTATGTAGTCTGTAATTATCCGGCCATTTAATTAATAGGTCTCTCTCAACAGATTGTAGTCTTCATGAGAACACCCTCTGTGTCAGCTTTGATGATTAGCATAGGCCCAGCTCCTAGTACAATGACTGGAACACAGTGAGCATAATTAATATTGGATGAATGAATGCTAATCCAGGGATATGTAGTCAGAAGAAAATGCCAGTTGCCACACTCATTCTTTATATAATGTGCTCAGTATTCAATACTTGACTAAACACCTCTTAAGAATACAGATCTAGTAAACTAACATCTATTTAAGGACAGTTACTTACTGACATGTTTACGGAAATGGACAAGTGTTATTTTCTTACTTGTAAATTCCTCGTGACATATTTTCAATGTATTTAGCTTTGTCTTGTACCCCACAGTGGTAATGGTAAGTCTTAACACAGGCTTTTATTTCACATCCAATAGTAGCACCGGGCTGACTGCAAAGGGTACACTTCTGTTCAAGGAAAAAAAGAATAATCATAAGCAGTATTTCAAAGTTTATGCAACCTTATTCTATTTTAGTCATATTTTGACCAACATTCCAGTTTACAAAGAAAACAGCAGCCATTTTATATTGAAAAAAGAGTACATTGAACTTATTATATACATATAATTAAAATAATGCTGCAATTTAAACTAAATTTTGAAAAATTTACTAATATTAAGCCACCCACTTATGTTTCCATTATTTACCATTAGTAAATTACCAGCTTGTTAGAGTAACTGTATTAACTATTAGAGTTTTGACATCTAAATATACATAAGATGCACCTTAAATACCCAAATACACAAAAAGAAGGAATATTTCTTTCCCTCCCTGAGATCAAATCCTTTCCTCTTATAATTGGGGAAAGAATGAAAAACCAGGAAAGCAGCCCCCCTAGATAGGCAAAAGGACAGAGGAAGAAAAAAGGGGATGAAATCTTTTTAAAATTTCTCAATTTGTCCTAGATTAGCATTGCCTAAAGAATGTTGGAGATTGAGGATGCCTGTTGAAAAAAGGATTTCACGGTCAAATAAGTTTGAGAAATGATAGGTTGAGCAGTTTGCTTTACTGCAGAATTTCTTACTCCCTGTTCTCTAGGAAGGGGGGTATAATAAACAGTTGCCATGTATATGGAACTCTAGATATCCTTTAATCTTTGGAGGGATGGGGAACATCTTACAGGACTAATTAATTTCCTTTGGCGCACACATGAGGGAAATGCTAGCTTAGTGTTTACCTTAACTCTCAATGGTACAGAGGTAAACAAAGTGATCGAGAGATTTGAAGTGTTATCCTAGTCATCTATTTGGACTTTACCTGTATTATACACTATCACTTGGCATGATATGATGAAATAATTTTTCCCTAATTTTTGGTACTGTGGGTTCTGCTATAAAAGAGTTTCTTTTTAAAAAGAGTAATCAAGGGGCAGCGCCTGTGGCTCATCGAGTAGGGTGCCGGCCCCATATACCCAAGATGTGGGTTCAAACCCAGCCTCGGCCAAACTGCAAAACAGAAAAATAGCCGGGTGCTGTGGGGCGCCTGTAGTCCCAGCTACTCGGGAGGCTGAGGCAAGAGAATCGCCTAAGCCCAGGAGTTGGAGGTTGCTGTGAGCTGTGTGATGCCACTGCATTCTACCCAGGGAAATAAAGTGAGACTCTGTCTCTACAAAAAAAAAAAAAAAAAAAAAAAGAGTAATCAAGGCTAGGTGTGGTGGCTCACGCCTATAATCTTAGCACTCTGGGAGGTCGAGATGGGAGGATCACTTGAACTCAGGAGTTTGAGACTCCTAAGCAAGAGTGAGACCTTGTCTCTACTAAAATAGAAAAAAAGTAGCTGGACATTGTGGTGGACACCTGTAGTCCCAGTCACTCAGGAGGCTGGGGCAGGAGGATCACTTGAAACCAGGAGTTTGAGGTTGCTGTGAGCTAGGCTGATGCCACAGCCCTCTAGCCTGGGCAACATGAGACTCTATCTCAAAAAAAAAAAAGAAATAGTAATCAAAGCATCAATAAACTGGACTGGATCTAAATAGAATAGATAACATCAACAATGTTCACACTTTCAAATACGCAGTTCTACAAAGAGAGGGTCATTTCTTTTTTTTTTTCCCCGAGACAGAGTCTCACTCTGCTGCCCAGGCTAGAGTAGAAGGGATCATTTCTAATAGATTCAGACCAAGATCATAAATATCTGAAACCATTACAAGAAAGACTGAAGAGGAACTTCACAATGGAGGGATTAGACTCACGACCTGAATCTAAGGATCAGACATTGCAACTTGTCTGATGTGATGAAATATGCTCTACCTGTGAAGTATCCTTACCCCTTAAAAAGTTGAAACCGAATCTAACCAAACCTAAACATGTAACTACTACTTTAAAAGAAATATGGCAGATAGAGGGACAAGTCAAATGGTATCATGAAAAAGCAAACAGACAAAAACGTGGGACATTCTATAGGATAATTAATTCATTTTCATCAACAAGTAAATGGCATACAAAACAAAAACAAAAACAACAAAGAGAGGGAAGAGGACTGTCCTAGATTATGTAAGGGGTATATAAGAATCAAATGTAATGTGTGGTCCTCTGTTGAATCTTGATTCACATAAATCAACCTTACAGAAATAGATTTGAGACAGCTGGGGAAATACCAATATGAACTAGGTATTAAATGACACTGAGGAATTATTGTTAATTTAGAAGGTACAGTCATTGTGGTTAGGTAATGTTCAACAATAAATTGTTCAATCATTAAGAGATACATACTGAACTATGTAGAGGTGAAATTATATGAAGGGTGAACTCTGCTTTAAAATACTTCAAGCCACAAGAATAAAAAAACATAGATGAAATGAATGCTACAAATTCTTTATTACTGATGAATCAAGGTGATGGACAGATATGTATTACTAGTCTTTCTAATTTTGACATGTTTTAAAAACTTTCACAACAAAAACATTGAAAACTTAAAAGTAATTTCAAGTGATAACTGCTGTCTTAAAAGAAAAACTTTGCATTGCACTGACATTTTGTAATATAAGCTTTAAAGGAATAATCAAGAAAATGTCAGAATTCTTAAAGCTACTTACTTATTAGTAATTCAGTATGTTTAAAAACATGAGACTAAGGCACATTTTACATAGGAAACTTTAAATCTATGATAAACATTTTCAGGTATGTAACCATTTATGTGCATTTTAACTGAACAGAAAGCCCTGAAAAAAAATTTCCTTTAAGTTTACACAAGATAACATTTTAAACTTAGTAAAGTTTGTCACATTCATATTCTCATTTATTGTATTAAAGGGCTTACAAATATCTTGAAATATAAATATTTTTAGTACAGTTCTCTTAAGTAATGAAGTTACATAGAGAAATTAAGTGTAACATAAGCATCCTTTATTATGATACAAATAAGGGAAATATATACTTTAACATATGAACAACTTTATATTAAATTTTTGGATGACTCAATAAATTTAACCTGTGTTCTAAATTTAAAGCAGAATTTTGAGAGTAATTCTGAATAACAAATATAAAAACCACTGACCATTCTTTTTCCTCGCTTAATCTCCTGAAGTACGGTTTTAATATCAAAATCTCCAAATTCTGCTCTTGATGTTGTTGTGAGCTGGACTGTGCCAGAAGAAAATAACTAGAGGAAAAACATGCAGGAACATTAACATTCAGAATCCTTGTGAGAAAAAGATTAAAGATAATAAGAAATATTCTATATTACTTTAATTTCCTGAGAAACATGATTTTACCTCAATAATCAAGTACTAACTCAAATATTTTTAATATCTTCACACATCTGATTAAAATATAACCCAAAATATAGACACTGAAATCAAACTAAGATTGCTTCTGTGGAGCTAAGATTAAATAACCCTCTTTAAACAATAAAGATTTCATTGATGTCACCCATTGTCTCAACTGTTTTTACATTTCTACAAAGCAGAGAGTAATTCTGAATAACAAATATAGCTTATTTAAAGCTTAAAAAAAATAGCTTAAATTGGCAAATTTCATCCATAGATACAGATCAGAACCACCTGGGGATTTTTCCCCCCAAAACCAGACATGTCTGGGATCTGCCCCATTGGGTCCTAGGCATATATATATGTTTTGGAAAAACCTCCCTAGGTAAATTTGATATGTACTCTGTCTGGTTAAGAATCTAACATAAATAATAAAATTTGAAAAAGCTAATCATAAATGGGTAATTCAAGACAACGTAATTCTGGTTCAGCACCTATAGCTCAGTGGTTATGGCACCGGCCACATACCTGGCCTGGGTCTGCTAAACAATGATGACAACTACAACAACAACAACAACAACAACAACAAGAAAGAGTCAGGCGTTGTGGCGGGTGCCTGTAGTCCCAGCTGCTTTTTGGAGGCTGAGGCAAGAGAATCGCTTAAGCCCAAGAGTTTGGAGGTTGCTGTGAGCTGTGACGCTACCACACTCTACTGAGGGTGACAAAGTGAGACTCTGTCTCAAAAACAACAACAAAAAAGGACAACGTAATTCAAAAACATCCATATTGCAAGTCATGCCTGGATCTAAGGATGCTAAGATAAAAATTTACCCTTATCTTAACTTCAAAGAATTTGAGAATCTACTACGAAAACAGACTCATAAGTGAATAACTGTAATATAGTGAGTTAAGTATCTAATAACAGATATTAGGTTATAGTGGAGGCCTAAAATATCTTTCACAACATGTTTATCAAACTGAAATGTAATTGCTTCAAATCCTATAAAAACGTAAAGGCTGGCTTGGTGCCTATGGCTCAATGGGCTAAGGCACCAGCCACGTACTCCTGAGCTCGCAGTTTCGAATCCAGCCCAGGCCCGCCAAACAACGACGGCTGCAACCAAAAAATGGCCGGGCGTTGTGGCGGGCGCCTATGGTCCCAGCTACTTGGGAGGCAGAGGCAGGAGACTCGTTTAAGCCCAGGAATTGGAGGTTGCTGTGAGCTGTGATGCCACAGCACTCTATTCAGGGTGATAGCTTGAGGCTCTGTCTCAAAAAAAAAAAAAAACAACATAAAGGCTATTATTTTTCAAAAGCTAAAGTTTTAACACACACAGCTATGATTGAATAAAAAAGAAAGCTAAAGTTTATTAAGATTTGAGCTTATCAGACATACTCTTCATAACTCTAAAATATTAATGCTAAGGAGAAATGCTGTATTTGATTACAAGCTAAATGATTTTCAAAAACACTTGGGCTTAAAAGAATATAGAAAGAACCATGCTCACCATGCACTTGTAATGTGCGGCTGCCTTTTTGGCATTAAATATATGCAGTTTTCCTCTTGCCTCATTTTCTTCCTCCCCAACATGACAAAATCCACATTTAGGCCTGGTGTCACTAGGGCTGCTTCTGTGTGGAGACCTATCTCTCTGCAAAAGTAAAAGAAAACAGAGAACTTTAAAAAATCCACAGAAACATGTTATCAGTACTTTAAGCTTATTTAACATTTCAAATGATGAACTTTACCTATAACACTATTTAAATGAAATATTCATAGTGCAATAAAAAGCAAGAATCCAACTCTTTTGTACTTACATAGGAACTACTTTCCATTTCATCTGTTCCATGGGAGGATGTGGACCTGGTATCTTCAGACAGTCCTTTAAAATTAGTTTTTCTGGGCCTTCCTTTGCGACTTTTCTTTTTATTTTTAGGTGATGAGGGCTCCAGTTCATGTTCATTGAAACTTTCCTCTAAATCAGCTGCATAAAAATAAACAAAAGGTTTTTACAGACCAATCTTAAAATGAGCATTAGTTTTTGGGTCCTCAAGACATGTTTATCCTTAGAATGAAACTGTCTCAAGAAATGAGGAAAAATGGCCTGTGATATGTTCAATATATTAATAGCTACCTAATTTTTTTTTGAAACAGAGCCTCAAGCTGTCACCCTGGATAGAGTGCTATGGCATCACAGCCCACAGCAACCTCCAATTTCTGGGCTCAAGCCAGTCTCCTGCCTCCACCTCCCAAGTAGCTGGGACTACAGACGCCCGCCACAACACCTGGGCATTTTTTGGTTGCAGCCACCATTGTTGTTTGGCGGGCCTGGGCTAGATTTGAACCCACCAGCTCAGGTGTATGTGGCTGGCGCCTTAGCCGGTTGAGCCACAGGTGCCAAGCCGCTACCTAATGTTTTAGATAAATGCAAAAAAAAATAGTTTAACAAATTAATATTTAGAATTAGCTCTTTCATTATTTAACTACAGGTTTCAAAATAATTTTATGTCACACTATTGGTGAAATTAGAATACTTACCTAGAAAATAAACTTGCTATAACTTAGAAAACTAAGTGAAAATAAAATGTAAGTATATTTGTGCTAGCCAATACAGTAGCTGATATTAATATGTGGGTTTAAAAAATTTAAATCATGGGGCAGTGCCTGTGGCTCAGTGTGTAGGGTGCTGGCCCCATATACTGAGGGTGACGGGTTCAAACCCAGCCCTGCCGAATTGCAACAAAAAAATAGCCGGGAGTTATGGCAGGTGCCTGTACTTCCAGCTACTTGGGAGGCTGAGGCAAGAGAGTCCTAAGACCAGGAGTTGGAGGTTGCTGTGAGCTGTGTGATGCCACGGCACTCTACCGAGGGTGATAAATTAAGACTCTGTCTCTACAAAAAAAAAAAAAAAAATTAAATCATCCTGGGTGTGGCAGCTCACACCTATAATCCTAGCACTTGGGAAGCTGAGATGGGAGGATTGCTTGAGGCTAGGAGTTGGAGATCCCATCTCTGTAGAAAAATTTTAAAAAGGGAGCAGCGCATGGTGGTACGCATCTGTAGTCCTAGCCACTCAGGAGGCTGAGGTAGAAGGATCGCTTGAGCCCAGGAGTTACAGGTTGTAATGAGGTATGATCACGCCAAGCCACTGCACTTTAGTCTGAGTGACAGAGCAAGTCTCTGTCTTTAAAAAATAATTTTAAGTCAGTTCATAATTAAACAAAATTAAGAAATTAGTTTCTCAGTCACATTTACCACATTTCAAGAGTTTATTAGCCATATGTGGCTAGTTGCAACTTTATTAGACAGCACAGATACAGACTTTCCATCATTGTAGAAAAGTTCTATTAGACAGCATAGCTATCATGAAAACTGAATGAATAGATTCAATGATGAAGTCATTTATTGAAGTAACTGGTCAAACAACTGAACATACATTAAGTACAAAAGAAAAATTTTTAACATAAGTGGTAAAGGAGCTATGTTCTAAGTTAGTTATGTATACTTTAATGGATTAAACAAAACTTATACCAAAATTTTAGAATTGCATTTCCTGGCAGTTTGAAAAGAATCTCTATCGTTAGTGGAAGGTGTTTCATTCAGTTATTTACTACAAATATCTATTGAGGGCTTACTATACACAAAACAATGCATTTAGTATTAAAAAAGGTATAAAAACCAAGTGTTCATTTGTCTTAGGGTCAAACTATACAACGTTTTAGGCATAGCTCTTCATTATTTTGTCTTTTACCATATTATTTATTGTAATTCTAAAGACTAATTTCTCAATGAGAAAGCATATCAACTGCTATTCTCAGATGCTAATATCTTTTCTAACATCCGAGGTTTTTTGTTTGTTTTTTAGAAATAAAGCAAATTTATTATGCTAAGAAATGGGTAACTCAATTACATACTTGAGTATATATAGAGAATGTAAGTATTAGATTGTTTGGAAGACAGCAATTTATATGAATACAACTTCACATAACAGGATGTGAGAGGGTTAAGGGGAAAAGGTAAAAGTTACTGGATAGTGTTTTACAGGCAATTAGACAAATTCATGTGAACAACTCTTCCTCTGAAGACAGAGAATTCAATTAAAGATGCAAATATCATTATCAGAACATAGTACCTAATTTAAATATTCAAACCTACAATTTTAAGACATGGAATGTCATTAAAGAAGTTAGCATTACTTCCACCTTCCAAAAATTAAACATTTTTTTTTTTTTTGAGACAGTCTCAAGCTGTTTCCCTGGGTGCATCATAGCTCACAGCAACCTCCAACTCTTGGGCTCAGGCAATCCTCTTGCGTCAGTTTTTCTATTTTTAGTAGTGACAGGGTCTTGCTTTTGCTCAGGCTGGTCTCGAACCCATAAGCTCAAGCAATCCACCCACCTCGGCCTCCCAGAGTACCAGGCTTACAGGTGTGAGCCACTGTGCGCAGCCTAAAAATTCTTAAAATAAAAGAATCATAATTAAATGCTTCAATTATTTTGATATATGTATGTCTACATATAAAATATTGTTACGTATATACACATAGATATGTAACATATTCCATTATTTACAATGAAAGCTATATAGCCAATACCATCAATAACACTACATGATTAAGTATCTTTAAAGAAATTACTTTACGGCTCAGTGCCTCTGGCTCAACGGGCTAAGGCGCCAGCCACGTACACTTGAGCTGGCGGGTTCGAATCCAGCCCGGGCCTGCCAAACAATAATGACGGCTGCAACCAAAAAAATGGCCAGGTGTTGTGGCGGGCGTCTGTAGTCCCAGCTACTTGGGAGGCAGAGGCTAGAGACTCGCTTGAGCCCAGGAATTGAAGGTTGCTGTGAGCTGTGATGCCACAGCACTCTATCCAGGGTGACAGCTTGAGGCTCTGTCTCAAAAAAAAAAAAAAGAAATTACTTTAGAACTGATTCCATTATCAGGTCAACATGACTAGCTTTCCACATGACAAAATTTGTACTAAATATAAAATCAAAATCATCATAAAATTTTACTTAAATTAAAAAAAATTAATTATGGGTACATGACAGTTATTTAACAGCATAAAATTTTAAAGAACTTTAAAAGCACTAGAAAAATCACAAAGGACTCATAGATTTAACAATATTAGATATACAAACTTTCAAAAAGCAAAGTAATAAAAGGCAAATAATAAACTGGAAAAGTATCTGCTGTACCTTTGACAAAGAATATTCTTATAAGCTCATTTAAAATTAAGGCCCAAACAGAAAAAAATGTATCAAGGATATGAGATAATTCACAGAATATAGTTAATAAGCATACTTTAAAAATATTTAACTCTTCTAGAATTGAAGTGCAAATTAAGTGATATATTATTCTTATAAGTACATAAGTATATATACACAAGGAAGATTACTGCAGTATTATTTATAATCATAAAAAATACATAACTAATTTTTAATTTTTTTAAAAAAAATTTTATTTTTTTTTTAGAGACAGAAAGTTTCACTTTGTCGCCCTCGGTAGAGTGCTGTGACATCACAGCTCACAGCAACCTCCAGCTCTTGGGCTTAGGCGATTCTGTTGCCTCAGCCTCCTGGGTAGCTAGGACTGCAGGCATCCGCCACAACGCCCAGCTATGTTTTTGTTGCAGTTTGGCCGGGGCTGGGTTTGAACCTGCCACCTTCGGTATATGGGGCCGGCGCCCTACTCACTGAGCCACAGGCGTCGCCCCATAACTAATTTTTATTAAGAGACAAATCCTTCAATAAATCATAGTTCTATTTATTCTATGGAATATACATGGAATAATATATGTCAGTAACTACATTTTAAAAATGGTAACATGCAATGTCATGGAAATGTCTACGCTCCTGGAAATTAGGAAAAGGACAGTTATACATGCACAGAACTGGCCTGCAAGGATACATGAGAAACTGATAGTAGTGTCTGCTTTTAGCAAAAGAATTTAGAAGCAGATTAAAGGACAAGGGTGGGAGCAAAGCCTACTTACAGTGAATACGCTCCGGAGACAAGAGTCTCACTTTGTCACCCCTGGGAGAGTGCCCTGGCATCATAGCTTACAGCAACCCCAGACTTCTCAGTTCAAGCGACTCTCTTGCCTCAGCCTCCAGAGCAGCTGGGACTACAGGCACCTGCCATGACTCCTGGCTAGTTTTAGAGGTGTGTCTCACTCTAGCTCAGGCTGGTCTCAAGCTCCTGAGCTCAGGTGATCCGCCCGCCTCTGCCTCCCACAGTGCTGGAATTACAGGCGTGAGCCACTGTGCCTGGCCTGTGAATACACTTTTGTACTGTTGATTTCTGTATAATGTTCACCTACTTATCCAAAATAAATATGGTAAAAAACCCTTACCTCATATTCACAGCTGCAATTTCTAAAAATCCAGACTGATAAGGTAGGTGACAACATAAGTTTGCCTTCCTTCCTGTGCCATCATCAAATTTTCCCAACTTCTTATGACCGACCTAGGTTATCTATGTCACTTTAAAATGGCCAGGCTCCTTTCTGTTACCCTTCTTTTCTCCTTTGGTATGGCCCCTATGGGGCATACTTAGCAGGACACCAACTCTCCTTTCCTCCAGGCATAGTAAAGCCTCATTTGTGCTTTTACTGATTCTTTTCTCTTCTTAATCAATGTTTTACTCATCTAATGTTTTCCTGGTTTATGCTCTATTTTTCTTCCTCCTCCTAAGTTCTCACATCAGTTAACAGTGTGAAGTACAAAGGAACACTGGGCAGAAAGTCTGGAACTGCTACTTATTAGGTCTTAACTTGGCAAGTACCTTACCACTCATATGGAAAAGCCTCTTCCTTTAGTATTAAATGGGACGAATGCTAATATCTTCCTTATAAGGTTATTTCAAGAAATGATTTGCAGAATTGTATTCACAGCTGCTATGGTACAATTCTCGCTGTCTAAGCCAATGACGCCTCTAGCTTGCTGAGCTCCAGCCCAAGGAAAAGGAGGGTAGGGTAAGGAGGTCTTTGTATCACAGCTGGTACAAAGCAGACTACCTACAAATCCACCAGTGGTAAAGCACCCAGAATGCAAGAGGCTGCAAAAGCCACTTGCAAGAGTGCGTCCTCTACTGGACAAGTGAAGGAACCTCATCGCTAAAGGCTTGGTATTGGTAACCGTGTCCCCACCCCCCCACTCTGTGAAATCAGACGTCATCAGCTCACTCAACTTCTGATTCACAAACTTCCTTTCCAGTGTCTGGTGGGAAAAATTGCTTAGAACTTCAAAACAGATTTGCGCCTCTAGAGTGCAGCTATTGGTGCTTTGCAGGAGGCAAGAGAGGCCCATCTGCTTAGCCTTTTTGAAGATAGCAACCTCTGTATGTTACCCATGCCAAACATGTAACAATTATGCCAAAAGACATCCAGCTAGCACGCCACGTACGGAGAAACCGTATTTAAGAACCCACTATGGCTCGGCGCCCCATAGCTCAGCGGTTAGGGCGCCAGCCACATACACCGAGGCTGGAGGGTTAGAACCCAGCCAGGGCCTGCCAAACAACAATGAAAACTACACCCACCACAACAAAAAATCTAGCCAGGTGTTGTGGTGGGCCCCCTTAGTCCCAGGTACTTGGGAGGCTGAGGCAAGAGAATCATTTAAGCCCAAGAGTTGGAGGTTGCTGTGAGTTGTGATGCCACGACATTCTATCAAGGGCGACATAGTGAGACTGTCTTAAAAAAAAAAAAAAAGAATCCACTATGATGGGACATTTCAGTTAAAAAAAAAAAACTCTCTTCTTCCTGTTGTTGGTAGTTTAAAACGTTAGATATTTTTTCCCCGTGGGGTCAAAACATACCTTAAGTATATAACTGTGAGTGGAAAAAACAGGTGACAGATATCAGGTATTGGCGATTTTTCCATTTTCATGTGTATATGAATTTTTAATATAAATACAGTGATGTGAACCATTAATGCAAGTCAAAATATTTCAGTGAACAAGTTTCAGCAATTCAACTTTGTAACAATTACAAACAAACCTACAAACTTTTATGGATAATGCCAGCATTTGGATTTTTAAAAATCAAGTAAATTTCATACTGATGGCAACTAAATGGTGTTTGTAGCGTTTTTTTTTAATCATATGGTAGATTCCATCCATTCACTGTACTTTTTCTGAGGTTTCCTAAGTGCCAGTATGTTTTTAATGTTGTCTGTGTTCTGTGTTGTTCCTGTAAGTTTGTTATTAACATATATTAAACTAGAAAAAGAAATTATTTGTGAAAAATATTTGTAAACTATCTTGAATAGATGGTAAGTTCTTTGTCCACAAAGGGACGCCCTTCTATATTCCCCAAGGTACCCACAAGCAACAGGTACTCAGTAAATGTTTTCTGGAATTTAAAATAAAGAAGGAAAGGTGAAAGAATAGGCTTTAGCATTAAGGCAGGCATCACCACCTCTGCTTTGAATCTTTATGGTTGTGGTTGCTGCAAAAGGAAAACTGGAGGTCACTTCACCTGCCTTTTCCAGTGTAAATGTGATGAGCGTTTGCTCTGCACCCTCCAAGTCACTTGTGAACTTAGCTTTCTGTTTTTCTTCAGGAAAAAGATAAAATAAATAATTTATGCATATGCATTTCACATATACACATACATATATAAATATGGAGCATACATCGAAAATATTTTTTTTTTTCTTGAGATAGTCTCACTTTGATGCCCTTGGTACAATGCCCTGGTGTCCTAGCTCACAGCAACCTCAAACTCTTGGGCTTGAGTGATCCTCTTGCCTCAGCCTCCCACATAGCTGGGAGTACAGGCGTCTGCCACAATGCCAGCTATTTTTATAGGTAGGGTCTCAGTCTTGATTAGGCTGGTCTAGAACTCTTGAGCTCAAGTAATCCACTCGCCTTGGCCTTCTAGAGGGCTAGGATTACAGACGCGAGCCACTGCCCCCAGACCAAACATATTAGTCTTTATTTTTTTTTTTATTGTTTGAGATTCACTGAGGGTACAAGGAATTAGGTTATCCTGATCGCCATTTGTTAAAGTCCCTCTTATAATTGTGTCCCACCCCCAAGTGCTGTGCC
>CAUYRH010159364.1:0-10365 GCA_963574655.1 Perodicticus potto | reverse complement strand
CATCTTAGAAGGGTACAGGTGAAACTTACTAAATGCAGAATACAAATGTTTTCATACAATAACCAAGAAAATCCCATGAAGGTTATGTCGAACAGTTGGATGAAAATATTTCTGATTGTATATGAAGCCAGCACATTGTACTCCATGATTGCACTAATGTACACAGCTATGATTTAATAAAAAAATGATAATAAAAAAAAAAAGAAATTAGGCTCCTACCCTTCCCCAGAGGCTGAGAGATAAGGGTGCTATCTTCTTTGATGATTACATTTCCAAGTCCTTGAGAAAGACATCCCTGGCTTATAAAATGGACAAAAAGTTCTTAAAAGATGTACATTTCAAAGGGGGAAGAGAAAGAAATTACAATGGAAAGTTTTCTAAAATAAATGCTACAAGAAAGTGAGGTCAGGGACTGGGAGTGAGGAAGACGTCTAAAGTTTAGTCAAGCCGAGGGGAGTGTGAAGGCCATTTTGGTCACTCATGTAGGAGAGCCGTTTGCGGGGAACCTGAAATAACGCTAGGCTAACTTTTTTTCCTGAGTGGCTCATAACTAGCCCATGGTAAAGACCCCTGTATTCCATGCTGTTCTCTGCCCTACTGTATGTGGGGGTGTAGGTAATTCCCAAACACAGTCTGTCCTCCCACCCCAAAGCTTCGTTAGCTTTTTGACAGATATAAATGTATGGTCCTTGCTGTTACTTCCGAGGGATTCAGAAGTGACCCAGTGGAAGCGACCCCCAAACACATTGTCAGATGTGGCGGGTAGGGGAGAGGGAGGAGTGAAGCCCACAAAATAGGCTTCTGCAACAGTATTTTTCTCAAAATTATGTCTCTAAAATTCTCCTTCTTTTGTAAAAACTGACACTTTTTATATCAGTGATACTTGCTAGTTAAATCTTGCTTTGAGGTACGGCACTTCATTTTATTTAAAAGCATCATGTCCTTGTGTGCCAGAAAAAGTTTGTTTTTAACATTTTGTTTATGTTTATACCTTAGGTTTGCTTGTCAGGTATGAATAATACTGCTTCTCTATTAACGCACTGCTTGAGTTATTTGGAAGGAGATATTTTACCATTCTTCGGCCTTTTACACACAATCTTTTAACTCCTTAAAATGTACTTACTTGGTTCTGTATTTTATTGAATCTATTTTTGTCAAAAGTCATTAAGGCCTTGTTAGCAAATCCTTCAACAGTGCTCAGATGCCTAGAAATTTCCATAACTCAATAATCATTTTTATTACAACTTTCTCTTTCTTTCCCTCTCCTGACACTGTACTAGACTTTGGCTGTCTTCTTACTTACCCCATAAGTTTTTTTTGCAGACTGTTCTTGCAACCATTCCATAATGCACAAAGTTAGCAAGGCTCTGTCTCGGGTCGTATAATCATCTCTGCCTTTTCTAGATCTGCGCCTCCTCCACTTTCTTACTCACAGCACTTGTTCTTCCAAGCTTAGAAATTCAGCATCATTATCCACCCATCTCTTTTCAAACTAGTTGCTACTTCTTGACACCTCTTTTTTAGATCAAACCCAGCATCTTTCCTTGTGCTACCACTACTCTTACTTAAGTTCTCGTTACATTTCAACTCAGCTGTTGCTTCTTTCTAACTGGTCTCCCTTCCTGTAGTGTCTATTAGTTGTCATCGCTGTCACGTCAATTTCATTCAATGATAATCATCTGAGACCTTTGGTCAAAAACCTTCAGTGATTGCAGAATAATTATCAAGGAAACCGAGGCTCTTCAGAGTCTTATTTTCAGTGCTTCCACACACACATACATATTTACTTATTGTACCCTACTTTCTTCTGTTGTCCTGCTTATATTCGGACTGTTTTATTTGTTTGGAACATGCTTCCTTAAAATCCTAGGTATAAAAATCCTCTTTTAATTCAGGGCCCACATGAATGTTCTCCTAAACTGGAACTCTTTGTAGTGTTGTACCCACAACTCCTTTTGTCTATGCAATGTTTTCCATCTTATGTTGTAATTTTGTTGTTATCAATGTGGAATACAAGTGATAATATAGTAAATCTGTTACTTTGGGTGAGGGAAGTAAATTGACTTGAATTAGGAGAAATAGGATATTCTCAGTAAATGAATTTGCGAGAAGGCATTGGAGGAAATAGGAGTTTAGAAAGTGAGTTTGCTTTCTTATAATCAGAAAAGCCCGTGATGTAGTTGGAGTTTCCACTGGATGGATGAATAGGACGTTTAGTGGTTACTGCACTGCCCATGTCCTAGTTTTTAATAATATTATAAGGAGAAAAACCACATGCCAATCAAGTAAAAATGCAATGTGTCTAGAAATACACTGGGGAATTTTAGACGAGGAGTTTGGAAGCTGTTATAGCAAAGGAAAATGGTTAAGATTACAGAGCGATGGACTTGGGTTATAAGTAAATAGGATCCTTAGCATAGAACCTGGTCACTTTTTGGAGGCTGCCTATCTGTTTGGTCTTTCATAGATACACTTTTAGACTGTTTTTTTCATGTTTTTTTAACCTGTCCTATTGGAAATTTATTCATTTATTCAAAAAATATCTATTATTCGTTTATTCAACAAACATAATTTCATTTATTCAACAAATACCTATTGAGTGACTGCTCCACGCCAAGTACCCATTAAGGAAGACAGCGATGAGAAAAATATATGAACATCACCCATATGTAGCTCAGTTTTTAGTTTCCTGGAGGAAACGCCCAAGTGGGGATTTGTTAAAGTTTTCCTCCTAGTGTAGATGAGTTTTTAGGGAATCTTAAGAAAATTTACCAACCTTCCCTCTTAAGTATTTTTTCTGAAATGTGCTGTTACCAGGAGCATTGAACTTAGTGTGTGATTTGACACTAGATAGAAAGGAGGGCCCATAAACCCGGTCTCATCTGTCCTTCTGGATTATACATTCTCTGAAGAAAAGACCTGTGTTTGATTCATCTTTGCTTTCTCCTAGAGCTTGCCCAGTTTTGCTCATTTTAGGCAAATACTACATTTTTAGTCCAATACAAATGCAGCCCAAATTTTCATTTGTGGTAGTTTTGATGAAAAAAATAAAAATACTTTTATAATTGAAATGGGTTGAGAGAGGACTGTAAAAAAAAGTTCCAGTGTTTCTCTTGTGGTGAAGCTACTTCACATCATTAATAAGACCACAGGAAAATTTGGGGGAGAGGACAGTCTTTGTATATGGGTTTATGTCTGAATAAAATTATTTACATCCATAATCAGGTCTTACTTAGTCTGAGAAGTAGTAAACTCACAAAGTGCAATAAAAATATAATTCAATTTGTTACAAAGTGACTTCCCTCTTTGCAGGATCAAGTCTATTATATAATTCAGGTACACCTGCCTACTTTCTGACTCACACACTTCTAAACCTGTTTTTCAGAGCTGACAGGTTTTATGAAAATTATGACAGGAAACAACAATTACAAGCAATAAACATTTGCTATTGAATTGCTTTCTAACCATATTAATTTTCATTATCACCATGTTTAGTGGATATGTTGAAAAACAGAACTGCCCTAAATATGGAAAACAAGACTAATTGGGGTTAGGCAGAGTGTTTTCCTGCTGCTTCCAAAAGCCTCTTCAGGCAATGCTATTTGAACACACTCCAGATTTATTTCTCTTCCAATTATAAATGAAAAAAAAACAGCAATGCCTTTATACAGAAACATGTATTAATCATCTTAAAAAATAAGTTATATAGTATTTAACTGGTGGTTTGTGATTCCAAAATAGTTATCTAAAATATACTCTGCAATGTTTAAATGTGTTAAAAGATCATATGAGCCAATCAAACTAATTATATTAACTTTTATATAGTTAACAAAATAGAATTAATTCTGAGTCATGAGACTATCCAATAAGTCAACTTAGAAGGAGAATATTTTAAGTTCCTCAATTATATTAAAGGGTAAAACTCTCAAATTGTCAAAGGAAGCTTTGAAACCACAGTTGAGCGTTTGAGTACTTTATGTTGAAAATAGAGATGAATTTAATTCTTTTTCACCCAATAGAGTTCTATGGTATGAATTAGAACCAAAGTCAATTAATAACAATTCATTGAAATTTTATACAGGAGAGCTCCACAGAGTACTTCTAAAGAAAATACGGAAAGGATTAATATCTATGCCCTGAACACAATGAAACCGAGCAACGTAAGTGTTCATTCTGAATAGGAAAGGGGTCTCCTTTGCCTACAATATGTGTTAAAGTGCCCTGAGCTTTGTATAAAGTCTTGTACAATCTAACTTTAGAATTTGGCATACTAATATAGAAATAAAGCTACAAGTACAATGGGCCACAAATTACCAACATAAACTTCATTGCAATTCTTAGTGTTAAAACAATCATTATAATGTTTTCTCCTTTATAATAGAAATAGATTTGATTCAATCAATAGAAATTAAAATCTAGTACTACTGAAATGTTTCTGTTGACTCTTTTCTCATTTCCCCTCGAAAGAACATTGTATAAACTCTATGATTAAGTTCATAAATAAGTGAACTTATATATTGATTGATATAATGCAATTATTAATAAATGTTTTGTTTTAACTTAAAAACATTACATTGTTTCATTTATGGTTCTGATTTTAAATTCTGTGATTAAAATGAATAGCACCATTTAGAAGTCCATATATCTCTTTCCTTAAAGAAACATTCATCATTAAAAAAATAATAAATCTAGCCAACATTATTAAAGATACACAAATTATAAACATTTCTATTATACCAATACGTTAAAATAAGTCCCTAAATGCATGAAATAAATTTAAATATGAAATATACATAATTATAGTCATTTATAACTTATTATTTATTATAATAATCAACTAAAATAATTTTTAATCAATTACATGTAATTATTGAAATCTTAAAGATTTATATCTAGTATTTATATGTACAAAAATAACATGGTGTACAGATTATATAATACATATATATAGTACGCTAAACTTTTTTAATGCATTATATTTTTGCTTATTTTAGAATAAAAAAATTAGAGTTAGATGATCTAAATGGCATGGACTAAATTATTACTTTTATTTGGATATTTTCTGTATATTAGACAGTCAAGTCATAAACATTGATTAATGCGTTGAGTGCCTGGTAAAAATTATCGGCTACTCTGTTGTGGTTAGAACTGCTGTTGTTTTTGCCACATCTCCTTTTTTCCCCATAGAAAAGCACTTGCAAAAATCAGAACTAACATTTTTCCTCTGAACCGTAGCCACTTCATTCCTCCACTGCAAGCATGAAGAGAGCTGCACAAGGAAACAATATGCATGAAAAGTTCTCTTTCTCATCCTTCACTGTCAAGTTCAATCTGGCAACAATGTCATTCCTCTCTTGATTTCTCTGTTAACAAATGACTGATCATCGAGATCTGCTATTTGATCCTATCAAAAATCTGACTCGCCGAACTTGTGACCCTGCTTCCTTCCTCTTATGAAAGAAAACTAATAAAACATCATTTAGCACACCAACAATACCTTGGATGTAGTAACAATAAAGCTAGGACAAGAAAGATACAACAAACTATAAATATCTTGCCCTGTACTTGACATGTCATAATGGCTACCGAACTTTCTCTAGTCTATTCCTAGACCTTGTTCTCTAGTTTAGAAACTTTTCCTGAGTGATTTCATTTGTTCTCATAACTTTAGCGACTTTCTCATTTCTAAAAACTCTCAACTTTTTTTATTTTTAACACAGACAGATCCTGACTTTCTATATGTAGCTGTCTGCTAGACAGATCTATTTGGAAAAAATAGAGGTAACCTAAACTCAATATATCCAAGGTTTTTATTTTTATCTATGAAATTTAATCCTATTTTCCAATATAGAGTTATCAACACAAATATATATATATATATATATATATATATAGATAGATATATTTTTTTTTTTTTTTGAGACAGAGCCTCAAGCTGTCACTCTGGATAGAGCACTGTGGCATCACAGCTTACAGCAACCTCCAATTCCTGGGCTCAAGTGAGTCTCCTGCCTCCGCTTCCCAAGTAGCTGGGACTACAGACACCCACCACAATGCCCGGCCATTTTTTGGTTGCAGCCGTCATTGTTTGGCAGGCCCAGGCTGGATTCGAACCCGCCAGCTCAGGTGTACGTGGCTGGTGCCTTAGCCCGTTGAGCCACAGGTGCCGAGCCACAAATATATATTTTTATTACAAGTCTTACTCAACTGCATAATAAGATTTTCCCATATGACTCACTGTATGACAGCTATGAGTTCTTTAGATGCAGGCAGCAAGGCTTAATTTTTTTGTGTGCCCCAAGAAAATAGAACATTTTTGGTAGATAATAAATGTTTGATGAATGCATAAAACTGTCTCATATTTTGTTTTACATTTAATTTTAGAATTTCTTTCCACCAAATTGTTCAAGTATTAATCTTGGCATAGTCATCTAAATCTCCTATTTCTCTAAACTCCCACTACCACATAATTTATTTTATCAGTTATCTTATTCTCTTAAAAATTTTAATATATTTGGGAGTACAAGTGCAGTTTTGTTACATGGATATATTGTATAACAGTGCAGTCTGGGATTACAAAGTACCTGTCACCTGAATACTGGACATTGTACCCAATAAGTAATTAGTAATCTCTCATCCCCCACATAACCTCCCATTTTTTTAGTTGCTAGTGTTTGTTGTTCCACTCTCTATGACCATGTGTACCCATAAGCATATGCAGTATTTGATTTTTAATCCCTGAAATACTTGACTTAGGATAATGGCTTCCAATTTCAAGTTGCTGCAAAAGACATTATTTCATTCTTTTTAATGGCTGAATAGTATTCCATAGCATGAGAATGTGAATGTTTGTGTGTGTGTGTGTGTCTGTGTGTGTACACACACACACCATGTTTTCTTTATCCATTCATCAGTTGGTGGACACTTAGGTTGATTCCATATCTTTGGTGTCATGAATTGTGCTGAGATAAACATATAAGTGCAGGTATCTTTTTGATATCATGACTATTATTTGGGGCTAGATATCTAGTAGTAGGATTGCTGGATTGAATGGTAGGTCTACTTTCAGTTCTTTTTGAAATCTCCTTGCTATTTTCTACAGGGATTATACTAATTTACGTTCCCACCAACAGTGTGTAAGTGTTCCCTTTTCACTTCATCTGCCTCAATGTATTTTGTTTATTGACTTTTTAATAATGGCCATCCTGACTATAGCAAAATGGTACTTATTGTGGTTTTAATTTGCACTTCTCTGATTATTAGTGATATTAAGAATTATTTCATATTTGGCCATTTGTGTACTTTATTTTGAAAAATATCTGTGCATGTCATTTGCTCACTTTTTAAATGGAGTTATTTGTGTTTTTCCTGCTGAGTGGAGTTCTTTGTGGATTCTGAATATCAGTTCTTGGTCAAATGCATAGTTTGCAAATATTTTCTCCCATCCTATAGATTGGCCATTACTGTTGATTATTTCTTTTATATGCAGAAACTTTTTAGTTTGATTAATTCCCATTTGTTTATTTTTGTTTTTCCTACATTTGTTTTTTTGCATTCTTAGTAATTAATTATTTGTCCATGTCAATGCCGAGAAGAGTTTTTCCTAAATTTTCTTCTAAAATTTTTCTGGTTTCTTGCCTTATATTTACATCTTTTATCTATCTTGAGCTAATTTTTGTGAGTGGTAAGAGATATGGATTCTGTTCCATTCTTCTCCAGTGGCTATCCAATTTTCCCAGCACCATTTATTGAAGAGGGCTTCCTTTCCCCATGTTATCTGTTTTGTCAAAGATCAGTTGGTTGTAGGTAGATGTTTTAAGTTTGGACAATTTATTCTTTTCCATTAGTCTATGTCCCTACTTTTTGTATAATACCATGTTGCATTGATTACTACAGACTTATGGAAGAGTTTGAAGTCTGGTTATGTGAAGCCTCTGGATTCATTCACTTCTTTGGCTATTCAGGCTTCCTCTTGGTTCCAATTGAAGCATAGAATTATTTTCTCTAAATCTGTGAAATATGTTAGTTGGTATTTTGATGGGAATTGTGTGGAAACTGAAAATCACTTTGGGCGGTATGGGCATTTTAACAATGTTGATTCTTTTAATCTATGGGCATATTTTTCTGTTTGTGTCATCTATGATTTCTTTCATCAGTGTTTTCTAATTTTCCATGTGAAGATATTTTGCCTCCTATATTCCTAGGGTGCTTTTTATTTTATATTAAATGTTTATTATTATTTATTATAAATTCAAAATGTTTATATATTTATTATATATGAATTATAAATATAAATATTTATTATATTTCTATCATTATATTTAACATATTAAATATAATATTTTATATTAAATATTTAATATCTTTCAAGAATATTAAATAGTATTTTATTTTATATTAAATGTTATACTAAATATGTTAACAGTTTTATATTTATTCCCCATAATAAATAAGATTGAGTCTTTGATTTTGTGTCCAGCTTGGTTGTGATTAGTGTATAGAAATGTTCCTGATTTGTATATATTGATTTTGTAAACTGAGACTTTATTAAATCTAGAAGTCTTTTGGAGAAATCTTTAGGATTTTCTATTTATAAGAGTATATCATGAGCAAACAGAGATAACTTGACTTCCACTTTTAAAAAATTTAAATGCTCTTGTCTAGGCACCCGTAGCTCAGTGAGGAGGGCGCCAGCCACATACACTGGGCTGGTGGGTTTGAACTAGCCCAGGCATGCTAAAAAACAATGACAACTGCAAACAAAAAAAAATAGCCAGGCATTGTGGCAGGTGCTTGTAGTCCCAGCTATTTGGGAGGCTGAGACAAGAGGATTAGTATCAGTTATTTATATGTATGATAGAATTCAGCTGAAAAATCTCTCCATCCATATTTAACAAACACATACACCCCCCAGGATCAGATGGATACACAGGTGAATTCTATTGAACAGAATGAGTTGTTTCATTTTACTGGTTCTTAGATCAGTGGAATGATTATATTTGTAACACCTTTTTTCATCTCCTGTCTGTACTCATCCAAATGCTTCTTAACCTGTTCTCTTTAGTTTAGTTTCTCCTATGCTTTATTCTTGCCAAATTTATCTTATTTCAACACAAATTTGTATATATTATGTCCCTATTTAAAGAGTCTTCTATGGTTCTCCATTGCCAGCAAGATCGTAAGCTTTCAGTTAGGTCTAAGGACCATTGTTAGCTCACAATCATTGCCTAATTCCCTAATTTCCCCATATCCTATTCTCACTGCTGCTCTGCATTTCAAACATTCATCAGTTTCATGGTCTCCATTAGTGCACTTGCTTATTGTTCGTTATTTCTTCTTGCATAATTTTGGTAATTTTAATTATTTTTAAATCATCCCTTATGGAGAAGTCTTCACATACACTGCTATGGACTTATATGGAAGATACCATCTTTAATGTATACTTTGTTTATGTTTATATCCTCATTTTATATCTAAGGTTCTTAACTTTCTTCCTTCTTCCCTGTTTTTGGCAACAGAGTATACCCGGCAGGGTTTGGGATCCTGTGATGCTTTAATTATAGTTGTTCCACTGATCTGTTTTCTATACAAAGTTTATTAGCAATATTTTATTAAATATGCTTGGAAAACATTGCTATATGAAAAGGTATGTAGACCTTCATAAGTAAAACTATAATGAGGCTGCTGGGTCTCATGGCCACACCCTATACTTGTATCATCTCCACACTTGCTCCTATTTTGAGGAGATTAGAAACTGAAAATTTGATTCATGCTGTTTAAACATGACCATGTGACTGAAACCAGAGTGACAGTTTATCAATTAAAAAGAAAACCTGGTCATATAGATCATCATACATTTGAAGAAAATTATAATCTGCAAGTCATAGATTATCACATAAATGAGAAAAAAAAGATTTAGAGAAATTACAACAAATAGAAATTTTGGCAAAAGATATTTACAAAAAGTTAAGTACATTAAAATTACCTTAGTAATACTAGAAAAATACATATTTCAATTACTACTAAATATTATAAATTTATAACATTCAGATTGGTAAAAATTAAAAGTCTGACAGTTTTAAGAGATGATGAAGATGAGGCAACTGAAACTGTTACGTACTATTGGGGTAAGTATTAATGTTGTACAATGCATTGGAAAACTATAACAGTACCTGGTAATACTTAGAAAGCGAGTAAATACCAATAAATTGTTATCCTAGATCTTTCAAGAATCTTTTGCATATGTACTCAAGAAGGCATATATGACAATATTTAGAATGGTATAATATATACTAAAAATAATTAGAAATACTAAATTTCCATTAATAGAACATTTAGAGTATAAATTGTGATACAGATATAGAA
>CAUYRH010159363.1:0-31916 GCA_963574655.1 Perodicticus potto | reverse complement strand
TCCAGTTTTTAATGGAGTTGTTTGTTCTTTTCTTGTTAATTTGCTTGAGTTCTTTATAGATTCTGGTTATTAGTCCTTTGTCAGATTGGTAGCATGCAAATATTTTCTCCATTCTGAAGGCTGTCTCTTTGCTTTGTTGATAGTGTTCTCAGCTGTGCAGAAACCTTTTAACTTGATCAAGTACCATTTAATTTATTTCTATTGCTGCTGCGATTGCCAGTGGGGTCTTCTTTGAGACCAATAAATTGTTTTATTTCCTTAAAAACAAAAACAAAACTTCAAAACCTGACTAAAAAACATAAGCAATAGTTCATGCTTGAAAGGCAAGCAGAGTGTCATTTCCTAAAAATACACAAGCTGTTCTATATTCTTTTCAAGGAAGATGCTATTAAGATATTTCTTTAAAGAACAAACAGAAGTATTATATTTCATACACAGATGAAATAAAAACACTTCCATGACATAGTGTTATAGCTATAATGCTCCATTCCATCTAAATGGTACTTAAAGACATTTCATAGATCAAATAATTGAAGTTTTTCAAGTCTATACAGAATAGTTTAGCCTGCCTAATCTTATGACAGCCTTCAGAACCATCTAGCGTTGATATTTACTGAGGTGTGTGTGTTTCTAAGAGCTTAGAATGTAAACTAAATATAGGTTTTCCCTTATATATAGTTTTACACAAATATTACATTTTGTGCTTATGTTTATTGACAGAAATTTTCATATACTTCTTTAAAGCAATTAAAGTAATTTAACTACAATAAATGCAAATACTTCACTAAACAGACAGTGATAGTCTGAGTAAGACTTTTATGACCATGATATTCTTTTAAGGTACAATCATCATTTAAATTAAAGATGACACCTTTTGCATTTTAAACTTTTCTTAAGGACTACTTGATTCTAGATAGTTCCTTATGTCTCCAGTAATTTCTAGTAGATTCCGAAGCAACTCTGTTGGTTATTATTGCTAGATTTTATGGAATTTCAAAAAGCAAAACTATCAATTCCTAGTTGTTTGATACATGAGTCCTCCAAGCGTATCTGGGAACCCCTTGGGTAAACTGCCAGAAAACATCATGTTGAATTCTGATGAATCTTTAATAGCCTTTTCCAGCTAATGGCTCTCTGAAGAATTGGAAAGGCTTTTAGATTGTATTCCATCATGCCTTGAGCCTAGATCTGCTACTTTTATTTGCAAATATAATGGGAGAATTTGAAATAAAACTAGCATTCTCAATCCCTGTACCACAGCAAATAATAAATCTCTTTCTCAGTGTTACAATGGTTTAATCAATGTTTATGTTTTAGTGCGTAATTCTGCTATGAGGTTATTTTAAAATTCAAGGCAAAAATCCTTCATAAAAAATTTTAAAAGACAAAAATCAAATCAGAGAACTTCCATTTTTCCCATGAATAAAATTAATTAAAAATATTTTCTCATGTTCACGGTCCCTATGAATTAGCCATTAGACCCGTGTAAAAAAAATCTTTTTTTCCTGAGATCCCATTACTTACTGGGGACATAAAGATGAATGAAGATGTGGCATCTGCCCTCAAAGATCTCAGCTTACAGAGGAGCTAGACACGTAAACAATTACAACAACACAGTGTGATGAGGGCTAAAATTGAGTTATCTTTGAGGTACAATGATGTCATTTTTTGTGTGGGGAGAGTCAGAATGCTTCACAGGAAAGATACATTTAGACTTAAACTGGAACATAAAAGATAAGGTGTGACAGACAGCAAATAAAGATTACTAAAAGGGCTAACACACTGATTTATAATTCATATATAGCATCTAAGTTTCTGGATTAATTAAAAACATGTACTGAATGCTCTTCATGAAGAATATTCTCTAGGTTTTATATAAAGGATACAGAAAATTATACCTATTAAGAGTTGACAGTAGGCTCGGCGCCTGTAGCTCAAGCGGCCAGGCGCCAGCCACACACACTGGAGCTGGTAGATTCGAATCCAGCCCAGACCCACCAAACAATGACAACTACAACCAAAAAATAGCCAGGCGTTGTGGCAGCCACCTGCAGTCCCAGCTACTTGGGAGGCTGAGGCAAGAGAATAGCTTAAGCCCAAGAGTTTGAGGTTGCTGTGAGCTGTGATGCCACAGCACTCTACCCAGGGCGCAGCTTGAAACTCTGTCTCAAAAAAAAAAAGAGTTGATAGTAAAGCTGAGGAAATGAAACACAAACACATACAACTATATCAGCTTAAATGTTGGGAAGAGCAAGCTAGTGGTGACACTGAAGCCAAAATTCCCACTTGAGGAGGATGTCTTACCAAAAAAGCATGAAAAAACAACTTTCCAAAAGTTGGAAAGTCTGAGAAAATGAAGAGTACTAAGAATATCATAGTGTTAACTAATTAAGCACAATTGCCTAGTTCCTTTGCCCATCAGTAGCTTGTTACCTACTATTAGCCTTTAGTCACATTTTCAATATAAGCTTGGCCTAGTAGTATATTAAAGGATACTGAAAATACTACTACTACTTTTTTTATTTTTCTTTTTTGTGGATAGGGGGTCTTGCGATATTGCCCAGGATGGTCTCGAACTCCTGGACTCAAGTAATCCTCCTGCCTCAGTCTCCTAATGCACTGAGATTACAGGCATGAGCCATGATGCTCAGCCTTAAGAAGCATCCTATTTCTAATGTTAATGTTTGCTTTAAGAAGAAAAGTTAACTTGATTTGATTAATACATGTATTATGAACTATTTTATTTATCCATTTTATTATTTATACCTAAAATGTAATATAAATAAAACTTGAGATAAGGACTTAAGCCTTAGTTATATTATACTGTTATATATATAACAACTTAGTTGTTATATTGCCAAAGGAAGGTTAGGTATGTTAAAAATCTGAATTCATATGCTTCAGGCCACAGGAGAAACCAAATAACCACTATTATATAAATAGAGTTTTGAGTACAAGCCAATTTGACAGACACAATGTTTGGTAGCTGTTCTTACCCTCACCTCCCTAAATTTCTTCTTCCATTCAACAAGTATTTGCTGAACATCACATATACTAAGCAATACAGTAGACATCTGGGGAAAGCAGAATAAGACAAAGTTCCAGTCCTCACAGAACTTACATTCTTTGCTCTATATTAGCTTTGTATTATTGTGTCTTTCCCTTCCTTTTCCTCTACATTTCTGGGAAAGAAAAACTGGATCTATGTTAATGAAAGAATAACAAGGAACAGAAAGAAAAGAAAAACAGGTATCTTAAGGCATTAATCAAATTATACTTTAAATTTACTAGAAATCTAGGTAGGTCTAAAGCTCAACAAAGAAGTTAAGACCAAGGACATGGATCTGGGATTCATCCAGTCACTCACAGGTAAGAGCAGAAACCAGTAGAGGTAGCTAAAATCTCCCAGTCCACAGTAAACAAAGAAGCAATGAAGGGCAGAATGGAATCTTGGGCAGCACCTACATCCAACTATCAAGCAGATGAAGATGAGGCAAAAGAGAGTTAGGAAGGGGTAGTTAGGGTAATCCTCTCAAAGAAGTCAAAGAAGAGGTACAAAAACCAGTGTTCAGAAGCTTTAAATGCTGCAAAACTCAATCAGAGTATTTTTAAAACACCAATTAATGAGGCAATTAGCACATACAATAGAACCTCCATGGCTGACTCCCTCCCTACACTGCCCACCTCAAGTTGACTTAATTTTCATAGACCAGACATGCACCACATGTATGTATCAGTAGACCTCCATCCTTATGTTGTTCACCTCCATGAGGTCTGACAATTAAGTTTGAGAACTTTGCACTTACATTAGCAGCACTGTACAAACAACTTGGTAAGTTTTCATAACCTTGGTATATCAGTGTCTCACAGTTGTGTTCAAATCGACATGTGGCAATGTCTCGCTAAGTAGCACTCACATTTTTGCATGTCATCATGAGAATGTTGGAGCTTGAATTAGAGCAACTGAACAAATATTTGCAAATTTCTTGTTAAACTTGGCAAAAGTAGAAGTAAAATCAGGGACATGTTAGTACAAATTTTGGGGGATAATGCCATGAAGAAAACAGTAGTAGACAAATGGATTAAACGTTTTTCTGAAGGGAGAGAAAGCATCACTGAAGAAGGAGTCAGGGCAACCAGTAACAAGCGGAACTGACAAAACATTGCAAAAGTTCCTTGACTTGTTCATCAAAATTGTAGGCTCACTGTGAGAAGCATAGCAGACCAAGTAGACATTGATAGAAAAACAGGAAAATCTAAACTGAAAATCTTAGCCATGACAGCTCACATGGCACTATCTATGGGGGAATTTTTAGCCAGTAAACAAACAATTGTACTGGAACACCAGCTCTACTCACCTGATCTGGTCCTCAGTGAATTTTTTCTTTACCCAAAGGTAAAAGAAATACTAAAAAGAAGACATTTTGATGACATTCAGGACATCAAGGGTAATACAATGACAGTTTTGATGGACATTCCAAAAAAAAGAGTTCCAAAATTGCTTTGAAGGGTAGACTAGGAACTAGTGTTGGTGCATAGCTTCCCAAGGGGAGTACTTCAAATGTGACCATCGTGATATCCATCAATGAGGGAAGTAGCACTTTTTCTAGGATGAGTTCAGAAACTTTATTGTCAGACCTGGTATGCTGACCAGTTTGTTATAGTCCCTTTGGTGGTCAAGTTACAGAGATTCTACTATAATTGGTGGCCTTTGAGAGAAGAATATGAAGAGAGTAGCTGAAGCAGACCCAAATTAAAAGCATTTGAGGAGTAAATGGGAGGAGAGATAGGGGAAGAGGGATCTAAATGTAGACTGTTCTTGAAGAAAGTTATTCTCATACCTTATGAGTAGAAACGCTGATACAAACTTTCTGAAAAGTAATCTGGCAACCATCATTAACCTTTTGACTGCAAACAAAACCCTGAGTACACATTACTGTTATGTTACCTAGAGTCTGCAAACATCGCACACTTTGTTCTCAACATTTTTCACAGTTGTGCCCAAAATAATTTGTACAAATAGTGGATTCTTGTGGGAGGAAGAAAAATATGGAATACAAAAAATTCGAAGAGTTGTCAAGCTCAGAAGACTTGATCATTAGTGGAGAATTTAGATATATAGGCAGCTTTAAAAATATTTTTCACAAAAAACACAAACTGTCAAGTACCTCAGAATCTGATTTGGAAAACTAAAGTGTATGATCTATTTCAAATCTAAAAGAAGTCAATTCTCAGCAACTTCAATGGAGAGAAGACAATTTGAATCCAAAAATAGATGATTTTAATGCCAATACATCAGGAATAAAAGCCAACATTCACTCATAACGATTCATCAGTTTTAAGTCTTTTGGCTATTCTTCTCAGAACATTTGGTTAATCATATTATGTAACTCTGGAAGAAGAAGTGTTTCTGATAACAACCCATTCAGTCTCATGGAAAGGCAGGAAAAACAGCAAAACATGTCAGAGATGTGTTGTTTGCAGAAAATACAAAAAGTGAAGCGAAATAGGACATCAATGCAAACAATGTAATATTGGATTATTCACTGACCCATGTTTTGAGTTGTACCATATAAAATAGGATGTTTAAGGCTCAGTGCCTGTAGCTCAGTGACTAGGGCACCAACCGCATACACCGGAGCTGGAGGGTTCAAATCCAGCCTGGGCCTGCTAAACAACAATGACAACTACCACAAAAAAATAGCTGGGCAGTGTGGCAGGCAGCTGTAGTCCCAGCTACTTGGGAGGCTGAGGCAAGAGAATCGCTTAAGCCCAAGAGTTTGAGGATGCTGTGAGCTGTGACGCCATAGCATTCCACTGAGGGCGACATAGTGAGACTCTTGTCTCAAAAAAAATAAATAAAATAAAAAGATCATTAAATTTCTATTGATATGGCAAAGCTTTATCATTCCATACTAATTTTTATTTGCACATTACTTTTTTGTAAATATGAATATGAAATATTGAAACTGAAACCAGTTTGGTTGATTTTCTTTTTTTTCTTTTTTGAGACAGTCTTAAGCTGTTGCCCTGGGTAGAGTGCTGTAACATCCTAGCTCACAGCAACCTTCAATTCTTGGGCTCAAGCAATCCTCTTGCCTCAGTTTTTCTATTTGTAGTAGAGACAGGGATCTCATTTTTTGCTCAGGCTGGTCTCAAACTCAAGCAACCCACTTGCCTCAGCCTCCCAGAGTATTAGGATTACAGATGTGAGCCACTGTACCTGGCTAGGTGAATTATTTTGATAAGAAACCAAAGAACATCCAGAAGCAAGCTGTATCATAAAGGCTGCTGTGATTGTTGCACATTAAATTGGCACATTTTGTTACTGAGCACTTTGCAGTCAAAGGGTTAAAATAAAAAGTAGATATGCCCTATAGTACAGAAAACCCACTTTAGGGAATTTAGCCTATGAAAATTAAAGGATATACACACACAAAGATTCTATTGTACCACTGTTCATTAAGCATAAAACTATAAATAAAATAAATCCCCATCAGTGGGGGAACGTTCTCATGGGCTGAAATGTAACATCCCCAAAATTCATATGTTGAAATCCTAACCTCTAGTACCTTGGAAAGTGGATATATTTTGAGATAGGTTCTCGAAGGAGGTAATTAAGTTAAAAAGGGGTCCTGTTGATAAAGGGATGTCTATTACTTTTTGAAGACTGAGTATGAAAAAGAAAATGCTTGAAGAAGAACTAAAAAAAAATCAGAGATTCTTTTTCTTGAGTCAGTTCCTTGTTTTATTGGTAGGAATTCTATCACTTAGTAATATTAAAAAAAGAAAACAAATTTTGTTTAGGGGTCCTCCTATCGCGGTCCAATATGACAATATAGGTATTCCTATAAGAGGAGGAAACTTGGACACAGACAAACACAGGGAAGACCATGTGAAGACACAGGGAGAAGAAGAGAAGACAGCCGTCTATGAGCCACGGAGGGAGGCCTCAGGAGAAAACCACCCCACCAACATCCTGATGTTGGGTTTCTAGCCTCCAAAGTGGTAAGAAAATTAATTTCTGTGGTTTAAGGCACTCACTCGGTGTTACTTTGTTATGGCACCCCAGCAAGTTAATATAACTATCTTACAGTCATTAAAATACAATTTAGAGCTATGCCCTTTGACAGGTCTCTATAAGGTATTCTTAAATGAGAAAAGACACAGAAAATTTTATAATACAGGGAATGCTCAATACATATATGTATACACACTCATGTGCATAAGAGATTATAAATATCTATTTGTACATCAATATGACAGCATGGAGGAAAACGTGGAATACTATAAACTTGGTGTTAACATGGGTTAAACGGTCCTGGCAGGGCAGGGACACAGATGAAAGGGAAGAAAAAAGGTGGAAAAAGTGGACCATCCTCTCTAAAACTGTACTAAAAATTACTGCACCATATTTATGAAGTTAAAATATTTTATATACTGTGTATATAAAATACAATATAAATTTAAGTAAATTTTTAACTGGCACATGGTTGATTTTGTTTCCTGTGTATCTGTCAGCCATAGGAAAGATGATATTTAAAGTCCTTTCCCATAAAAAATAACTACACACATCAAATTCCAAATACGCATTAAGTGCTAAATTCATATCATTTTCATTGGTTTTTAAAACTGTATGATCTTCCTAAACAAAATGTTTTCTTTTTTTAATATTACTAAGAGATAGAATTCCTACCAATAAAACAAGGAACTGACTCAAGAAAAAGAACCTCTGATTTTTTTTTAGTTCTTCTTCAAGCATTTTCTTTTTCATACTCAGTCTTCACAAAGTAGCAGACATCCCTTTATCAATGATGTCTTGTCATAGGTAGGGGATCTTCATCAAATTCCCAGTTGTTTCCCCCTAGACCTCCTATTTTAAGTTTTAATCCCACTTTAAGAGGCGCCTAAAGCTGGAGAAGCAATTTACAATACATATGTGTCTATTGTCTCTCTTTGGCAGGCTTCCTTAAAATACCAACAGATGGCAATTTGTGACTCCAATTATCTTTCTAGTAAGATTCATCAATTAATTGCCCGTAAGTTCTAAGCAACAGATTCTAGTTTCTAGTGAATCAAAGCCGTAAGCGCAAGGAAAAACATTTTTTTGAAATTCAAATAGCCAAATAGATCGGGTTTCCTTGATATATGATTTTACAGTAAATTGATTTTCTAGATGAACTAAACAGGTTTTTCCACATTTACAGAAACTTTCATCATTATTTCTAGAAGGCAAAATGGTCTTCTGCATGTATCTGCAAAGTCCATCTATGAATTTTATCCATTTTCAAATTTTCTGAGTAATAGAGAGGCTGTACCCTAAATATAATATATGTACATATTTAACAGATAGTATAAGAGACACAGTTCCTGTCCTCACAGAGTGTGGAAGTACAGTAAGGAAGCTAAATAATCACAAAAATAACTACATAATAAGAGGCAGAGTAGTGAAAGGGTTAAGCATGTGCTAAATTGTCTAAATTAAAATCTTGGTTCTTTGAATTATCACAGTGTAACACTGAGCAAATTACTTACTCCTACTGATAATATTATGTACCAGCACACAAAGTTTAATAAATGTTAACTGTATGGCTCGGTGCCTGTGGCTCAACGGGCTAAGGCACCAGCCACATACACCTGAGCTGGCGGGTTCGAATCCAGCCCTGGCCCGCCAAACAACAATGACGGCTGCAACCAAAAATGGCCGGGTGTTGTGGTGGGCACCTGTAGTCCCAGCTACTTGGGAGGCAGAGGCAAGAGACTCACTTGAACCAGGAATTGGAGGTTGCTGTGAGCTGTGATGCCATAACACTCTATCCAGGGTGACAGCTTGAGGCTCTGTCTCAAAAAAATAAAAATAAATGTTAACTGTGGCTGTTACCGATGTTCTTGTTAAAGTACAGGATACTATGAGGCTATGAAATGGGGCCCTAAATTAATTTAATGCTTCTGTAAAGGAAGATTAAAGCTGAAACTTGAAGGATGAGCAGAATTTAGGTGAAAAGTGTATTGGTGACACAAAAGAAATAACAGTCTAGGCAAAGGAGACAGCAGGTACATACATGAAGGGGAGAGTGAAGGAAATGTGATTAGAAACAGACAGGGCCCGATCCCTGGCCAGATACAGACGTATTGACTAAAATGAAGAATATTGTAAGATGAACGGATTTTTGAAGATGTGGGAGAGGGAACTAAGGGATCAAGAGTTCTGAATTAACTAACCAACATGGGCAACATTAGTGAGACCCATTTCTTTAAAAAAGAAACTAACAAAACAGTTCTGGACTTCATTATGCAGAGGTACCTCTGAGACATGGAAATAGGGAACAACCCAAGCCTGGATTGTATTTTTTAATAATTTTATCATAGAATAATGCCTCTATCCTATCAAAATAACATGATAAGAAGTGTAGATGTTAAATCATTATAAAATAAAAATGCCCTTCCCGCACCAATTCCATCATGGTAGTTTATAAGGCAGAGGGTAACTAGGGTAAAGCAGGAATGTTAGAAATATTCCCCACGTCTTTCTATTTTACTAAAACATCGCTGGGATGTCCTTGGCAAAGAAGGGAGTCTGCTAACTCTGGGCCCAACTGTGATAAATACGTTCTTAAGGAACATCCTAAAAGAATAGTCACATTAATGAAAATTCTACTATTACACAAAATTTTGGAGGTATGGAGGTCATTCAATGCAAGGGAAGATGCAAAAGCAGTACCACAGAATGACAAATTTGCTTTAGACTTCCTAAACACTGGTATTAATTCATATTTATGTATTCATATGGTATACTTCATAAAAATACTTCCTTATACAAAATAAGTAGACCTTAGTTTTATAAATATTAAGCATTGCCAACATGGTAAGAACCGCAGAGCTGTCAAAAGATAAAAGCCATGTTTGCAAAATAGCTGCATGAGTTTATTAACCTAATAACTTCACATTTTTTAGTTCACCAAACAATTAAACCTGGAATATTTATAAAAGCCTGAATAACACCAGCTATTTTCTTGGTAAGCATTAAAAGGGAAATAACAGGACTTGTCAGAGTACATATCCTGGAGGTTTGACTTTACCTGTGTGATTTCAGGCAAACCATTAAATCTCTCCTAAGTCTCAACTTCCTCACCTGAAAATAGTAGCATCACCAACCATCTCCATAGGATTACAGGATGATCAAATGAAATTATATTTCTGAAAGTAGAAGTGTAACAGTGCTAAATAATTAGTCGTTATTATTTTACCAGTGACTTCTGAAATTGACCAAATCTGTATCTGTGTATTTATATATGAAAAAAAAAATTAATCATTATTTAAGATATCATCAGTAGTAAGGTACAAATGGTAACAGCTGAACTAAACACAAAAATCTAGATGAAGATCATACTTTAAGTCATCAATCTGATAAATTTCTTTTTAAAGATATATCAACAAAATCCAGTTTACCCTACCTTCCATTAGATAATTCCATGTATCAGTGATTCTCAACCTAAACCATGCATAACAATGACCTGAAAAGCTTATTTATTTTTTTTAGACAGAATCTAACTATGTCGCCCTGGGTAGAGTGCTGTGGCGTCATAGCTCACAGCAACCTTAAACTCTTGGGCTTAAGCGATTCTCTTGCCTCAGCCTCCCAAGTAACTGGGACTACAGGTGCCTGCCATAATGTCAGGCTATTTTTTTTGCTGTAGTTGTCATTGTTGTTTGGAAGGCCTGGGCCGGGTTTGAACCCACTAGCTCCGGTGTACGTGGCCAGCACCCTAGCCACTGAGCTACGGGCACCAAGCCTCAAAAGCCTTTTTTTAATGTAGCATTCTGGACCCTGTCACTAGAATTCTAATTTAGTATGCTTGGAATGGAGTTGAGGAATGTGACTTTTTTCCCCAATTGTTGTAAATAATACATAAAATTTATCATTTAACCATTTTCAGATGCACATCTCAGTGGCTTTAAGGACATTCTTATTGTGCAACAATCACCACAAGCCATCTCCAAAACTTTTTCATCATCCCAGCCTGACACTCTGTACTTGTTAAACAATAACTCCTCACTCCTTCCTCCTCCCAGGCCTTGGGAAGCATTCTACTTTCTGTCTCTGTGAATTTAACTATTCTAAGTACCTCATATAAGTGGAATCAAAGACCAGTATTTGTCTTTTTGTTTTTGGCTTCTTTCACTTAGCAAAATGTTTTCAAGTTTCATTCATGTTATATTGAAAGAATTTCATTCTTTTTAAGGCTGAATAATATTCTATCATATGTATTATACCACATTTTTTTTTAATCCATTCATTTAACAATGGCCATGTAGGTTATTTCAGCCTTATAGTTCTGCCTATGTACTAATACCTGTTCAAGACTCTTTCATTTCTTTGGGGGTATTTAGCTAGAAGTGGAATTTCTATATCATATGGTATCTCTATTTATAGTTTTTGTGAACTCACCATATTGTTTTCATACTATTTTACATTTCCATGGCAATGCACAACGGTTCCAATTTCTCCACATCAGTTGTTCTTTGGTTTTGTGATGATGGTAACTGGCATCAAGCAGTATCTCTCTGTGGTTTTTATTTGCATTTCCTAATGATTAGTGATAAGAATGTACCTTTTTTTTTAAACAAACACCCCACATGATACTGATATAGATGGCTGGTCAGAAGATCATGTTTTTTCATAAAACACTGACCCAATATTAGTTCTCAAAATAGGGAAGAAATAAACAAAAAGTTGACTCAAAAAAATAGTTTTCAACAGAAGCCAACCTAAAAGAGTTCCAAACTCCAGCTGCAACAATTAAAGCAAATAAATAGCAACAGTATTAGATTGGGAGAGTCCAACATGCTGCTTTTTTCTTATCTGTTGTGTCAAATGTCACAAAAAGTATGCAGAGACTTTTTTTTACTAATCAGCTTCCGTTGGCATTTGTGTATTTAATGTGTGACCCAAGACAACCCTTACACTTACAATGTTCAGCAGAGAAAAAAAGATAGACACCCCTGTATTAGATTATGACCCCAAAAATAAATGGCCTTGAGTCTCCTACTAGATGGCAGTGACTATCTCACTTGCCTTAATATTCTAGTACTTTTTTCTTTTTCTTTTTTTTTGAGAAAGAGTCTCACTCTGCTCTGGCCTCATAGCTCACAGCAACCCCCAACTCCTGGTTTCAAGAGATCCTCTTGCCTCAGCCTCCCTAGTAACTGGGGCTATAGGCACTTGCCACGATACCTGGCTAGGTTTTCTAGTTTTAGTAGAGTTGGGGTCTCACTCTTGCTCCGGCTGTTCACAAATTCCTGAGCTCAAGGGATCCTCCTGCCTTGGCCTCCCAGAGTCCTATGATTACATTATAGGCATGAGCCACTGTGCCCGGCCTCTAGTACTTCTTATGTTCATGGCATTAGCACAAACAGTCAATAAATTGCAGTGAACTGACATAATGTGGCTTCATTTTCCCTCTTTTCTATGATCTGAGTCTTGTTCACTTCATTGAAATAATATATTTACAAAAACTCTGTGCATAAACACTAAATGCAGACTACTAAACACATCTTAAGGTAGTGCTGCCTGGGGCTAGTTTAGTTCAACAAACTCTTAAATCAAGCAACATTTAATATGCCAATCCAGGGAAATGTCTGATCCAACTTTTTTCTCTATAAACATTTTTCTTCTTTTGGGGAGATGGGCTCTTACAGTATTTTATTTATTTGAATCTGCAGTGCTTATCGCTTATTATGTTTTGTTTATGTAGAGAGGTGCTTCTAAAACTTCAGCAACATGCATATAAATCACCTAGAAATTTTGTTAGAAATACAGACTCTGATTCAGTAGTTCTTGGGTAGGACATTATACCATCTATAAATTCCATCTGTGAATTAAGACCTGGATTAAAATCTTGCTTCCTTAAGTCAGCAATTACATAAACAAGAGATTTAACTTCTCAGTTTCCCCATTCTATAAATTGGATATAACACCTATATTACATTGTACAACATTAAACAATGGATGCAAAATGCTATGTAACTTTAAGTGATTATTATTTTATGTGCATGAATGTGCCTATAAAGTTTTAAGTAACACTACTATTATTAGTGAAGTTACTGAAGTCCCATCATTATAAATTGTATCTTGTTCCAGCTTGCTTTTAATTAGTAAAAACAAAATTATAAATTCTCTCTCTCTCACACACACACATACACAAACAGAGTAAGGTTTTCAAGAACATCAACATTGGTTAAGTGGTCGCCTAAGTGTACATATTTTTACATATTACTAAGGCAGTGACCCAGGGTGTTTTGGACTGCTATGCAAAAAGTACCATTTTTAACCATAATCTGTTTTTTTTTTTTTTTTTCAATTGAGGCAGTGATCCAGTTTTAACTAAGTCTTCTTCCTTCTGCAGGTTTATACTGATAGTTCTCCTTCCTTTAACTAAGGTAAATATCTGTCACACCTGAGTTCCTTCCTAATAGGCTCATGACTTCCTTTTGAGGAAAAACCTCTCCCCTCTATGCAATCTTGGTAAAAGAAGAATTTCAGGTGACCACCTCCCACCATAAAAGCCAACAGGCTAGATCCTACCTCTTCCAGTTCCAGCAAAGCCAGGGTGTGAGCACAGAGACTCTTCCCTAAAATGGTTGGGCAATCTGTGGAAGGCCTGGTTGGAGGTCAGTCACAGTATGAACAGGGCTCCAACAGGCCTTCCCTGCTTAGACGCCTGCTGCTGTGAATACTGAGGGCCTGGACACAGCTCCTTCTGCACCTCCAGTTTCTCTGCCAGAGCAGCCCTTCCTCTCTGAAGAACACCTCCTTTTATAACAAGTACCTTTTATTATAATTGCAACCAAACTCCCCAGCTGACATATTAGTGGAGAAAAAGAAAGGTTTCTTTTCTTAAATATGGGAATAAAATGGGTAAAGAAGGTGGATGAGTTTCTCATGCTGACATCTGACTTTTGTAGAGGTTTAAGTACAATATTAACTAAAATTTCTAATTATTAAGGTGCACCAATAATTATTTCCTTAAAATTGAATTTTTTAATGATCTATAGGTCATTATATTCAAGATAAAGTTATGTAATTAAATATTTCTACATCCATTGAATTCAACAAAAACAAGAAAAAATTTCCCAAATGTTCATCATCTTTAACCTGCTAAGTTAAAGATAGGACTTTTCCCAAAGACTCAGAAAAAATTTGACCTTGTTGACTTGGGGTCCCTAGTCATGCAATATAATATTATAACAATTCTGTAATCTTCTTGGGAACAGAAGCAACACCTTTTTAACCCCTGTATCCTTTGGTCTACTGCTCAATAAACTGATAAATTTTGTGAAACATCCAAAATCAACTGAAAATCTAACTTTCTGAAAAGTCATAGTTTATACCTATTCAGTTTGTATGTTCCAAGTGAAGATTACTAAATACATCATGTAATAAAAATGTACTTGTGAAGAAAAATGTTGAATGTTCCTGACTACTAGCTTGTTTCAATCACCAGGTTTATATCAAATCTACCCTAATGTATAAAATAATTATTCCCTATTTCTATTGTATTTTCCTGAAATACATGATCATCTATGTAGTTAGTAAATGACAATAGTAAAGAATCTGCAGTGTCATTGCAATGCGGAGGCACATTTGTGTACTCCATAGCGCAATCCAAATGATTTGGTGCCACTTCTACCAAAACAGGACAGGTAAGAGTTTGACATAAAGGTGTTGAGTAAATGTTTCTGGACACTGCCAGGTATAAGCAGTTCTAAGCAAGGATTTCTATTTTCATACTCAAAAACAAATTACTTTGCTGTTAGGTTTTTACCAAATTAAAATCATTTAACACAATGTCTAATCTACTTGTTAAAAAGTGAGAGAGAACAACAAGCACAAAAGCCCCAAAATAGGAGGGGAACACAAAAAGGAGACCCGAGTGACTGCAGCAGAGCTGGAGATGAGATCAAAGAGAGAGTAAGAGGCCAAATTACTTAGGAACTTTGACTTTTTAAAAAGAGTGATGGAGTGGCAATTATGGAAAGCCATTTGGAAGGCCTTTACAGTCTCTTTATTCAGTATACATTGCTACTTTTACTGCAGGGAACAAGAAGTTCATGGCAATGGTTTCTGATTCCACACTGCAACTATCGTAACCTTTAAGAAACTGCCACTCTAGGAGTTCGATGTCAAAGAAAAATACAGTATTCTTAATATCTGAAAAAGCTGTTAACTATCTTTTCCCTTTTCAAATACTTATATGCATGAGGCTGGATTTTCTCCATATATTTCGAATAAAATAGCCTATCACAACTGACTGGATGCAGAAGCAGACATGAGAATTATGCCAGACTTAAAGAGATTTGCAAAAATGTAAAACAATGCCACTCTTTGCTAAATCTTTGTGTTTTGTAAAATAGCTATTTTAATAAAAATGTTACTTGTAATGTGTAATGGGTTTATTATTTTTAAATAAATGAATAAACACTGAAAACTTACATTTAATTAATGGGTATAACCTATATAAATAGCACTATTTGAGAGCCTCAACAATTATGAGTGCAAAGAGGTCCTGAAATCAAAAACTTGGGAACTAATATGTAACAATCTAAGATATCCTGGAATAGCATTCCCAAATGCCATTATCAATTCCTGAGTACTTCTTATTGGGTTAACTACAGAAAGTCTATTTACAAATAAATAGTCATGCACACATCCCTATTCCCTTACCAAAACCCCAAACCATAAACCAGTTAGTCCAGTGGTTTTTAAACTTTCAACTGGGGAGGACAGCTCCCAAGAGAAGTTGTCTTTGAACCACAATATACAGGGATAATGTAAATAAAAGGAGAGCTAGGTGGTACCTGTGGCTCAAGGAGTAGGGCGCCGGCCTCATATACCAGGAGTGGCGGGCTCAAGCCCAGCCCAGGCCAAAACTGCAAATAAATACATAAATAAATAAATAAATAAAAATAAAAGGAGAGCTAACCTGGTTAAAATGAGAGTGGTGTCTGGCGCGGTGCCTCACGCCTGTAATCCTAGCACTCTGGGAGGCCAAAGTGGGTGGACTGCCCGGGCTCATGAGTTCAAGACCAGTCTGAGCCAGAGCAAGACTTTGTCTCTAAAAATAGCCTGGCATTGTGGTGGATGCCTACAGTCCCAGCTATTTGGGAGGCTGAGGCAAAAGAATCATTTAAGCCCAAGGGTTTGAGGTTGCTGTGACGCCACGGCACTCTACCAAGGGTGACAAAGTGAGACTCTGTCTCAGATAGATAGATAGATAGATAGATAGATAGATAGATAGATAGATAGATAGATAGATAGATAGAGTGGTGCCTTTAGTTTCCACTTCACCCTTCCTCTCAGCTACTGTTAAAGCTCTCTAAGCCACTTCATACAGTTACAGAATGAGGTATGAAACCCTATTTTATACAAGGAGCTCAAATTTGCTACTCACAAAAGTTTCAGAAAGATTCTGTCATTGTTTCAAAATGATCATTTTCAACTCTACCTTCTAGCAGACATCAGATGTATGGTGCTTGCATCTATACAAAAAAGCACAAAACCGTAAAGCTCAGAGAAATCTCGGATCCCTGAAAATGTCTAAGGATTCCAGGTTGAGAAACTACTTGAGTGAAGTTGATCTGAAAAGGCTCCCTGGAGGAAGACATACTGTGATTATTAAGCTAAGAGAAAAGTCTTAACTCAGAAATGAGATGTTCTGCTAGGAAAGGGTAAAACGAGGCCTATTTCCCAGGTTATAAGTACTAACACCCAGGCAGTATGTGGCTTTCAAGCACAAGAGTTCTTCGGGCTACATTCAAAAGTTTGTGTTTGAGACAGTGAAATAATTCCATTCCTGAATCTGGGGCGGAAACGCATTTCCTACTCTAACGAGTTCCTTACTTTTTACTCTAGACAAAATTAAAATGATGAAAACACATCAAGCCTGAACCCTCTTTAGGAATACTTGCTTCTGAGATAAAAATTATTCTAGCTCCATATACTCTGAAATTTACATAGGACAGAGCTATGTGCAAAGAAGACAGAGAGGAATCATTAGAGTTTTAACAGTGAAGCAGGAAAATTATTTTAGTAACATTACAGAATGGTTGGAATAGGCTATTAGCTATATAGGAGTCTAGGCATGAAATGACCGAGGGCAATGACAAAAGAATTTTATAAGTCAGTCAGCAGTGCTTGCAATCAGTTTTTAGGGTTTAATAGTATTTTCTGTGCATTTTACAGTTGGTGCCTGAGAAGCTAGATGTTTATGTGCAGTTATCTATTTGGCTACCCAAACTCCTAGGAAGGAAACAATGCAGAATGTCTCATTTGGGAGTGCGGGGGGGGAACTAAGGTGAAGGGCTAAGAGAAAACAGATTTTAGTATTTCTGTAATTATTAAGATGAACATCAACAGGTCTGCAAAATAGGCTATCTTTCTCCCTAAGCAGACTTGGTAAGGGAGATGAATTTTTTTTCCTATTACTTATCATTCCCTCTGAACTTACTTTCTTTTTTAAAAACAGGATCTCACTCAGTAACCCTGTGTAGAGTGCTGAGTGCCATGCCATTACAGCTCACAGCAACATCACACTCCTGGGCTCGAGCCATCCTCTTGCTACACCCTCCCAAGTAGCTGGGACTACAGGCACCTGCCACAATGCTCAGCTAGATTTTCTACTGTTGGTAGTGACAGGGTTTCACTCTTGCTCAGGCTGGTTTCAAACTACTAAGCTTAAGCCATCTACCCACCTCAGCCTCCCAGTGTTAGAATTAGGCATGAGCCTAATTAGGCATGAGCCACTGCGCCTGACCCTCTCTGAACTTTCTAATAGGTATAAGTTGTCTCCAAGAAACAATTAGCCTGCTGACTCTACTCAATTTTACATGAGTTTATTGATGGAAATCTGTCCCCTATCTCACTAGAATAATTTCTTCAACTGTCTTCCTTCATATGCTTTCTTTAAGAGAATTAAAGGGACACATATAAGAGATACCTTTTAAAACTTATTTATCAAGCTAAATTCATGTTTTATTATAAATTCAAATAGCATTTAGCACAGAATTGAGTAAAGTCATTTCAAAAATCTTAAGCTTATTTATTATCTAACAAAATAAGTTATCAAAGAAATCTGCATTTGAAAGTCACTAAAAATATTTTAGCTAAAATAAACTTCTACTTTTCTTCAAACAATAAAGAATTGGCAGAAATAAATCACTAAAAACTATCTATGCCCATCAATAATTAGCTATAGGATCTTGGATTAAGCAGTTTAATCTCTATCTGGGAGGTGGAAGGGAAGAAAGAATTGGATGATCTATAAAATCCCTTTAAGTTCTAACATTCTTCAATTATTACACATTTTCCTAAACTCAAGGAAATTCATAATGATCTGACACAGGAGACAAACCTATGAAGAAAACTGTACGTTATATATGGCAAGAGTTTTGAAAGCAACCAATTTAGCCACTATGGAAAATATAAGAACTTTATACACACGAATATATGCGAACTGATACACATATATACCAATATAGGCTATAAGCCAAAATTTTATCATTTTTATCAGGTAGAAATTCCTACTTGTCAGCATTTCTATAATTCATTATGGCAGATCATACGCATCACTGGTCCATGAACCAAATGCATCACTTGTTAAAAATGCAAATCCTTGGGCCCTACCCAAGACCTTTTGATTCATAAATTCTAGGAATGGGGCCTAGCAAAGTATGTTTTAACAAGCCCTCCAGGTGGTTCTGATGCTTGATAAAGTTTGGTGACTACAGATATAAGGCCTAAGATCTTAAGTTAACTCTTAACCCTTGATTGAAACAGTTTAAGTGCTAAACATTTTTATTTACTGGCAATAAAATGGCTATATAAGCTTTAAATTAACCATTCTTTATTAATCACAATACCATATTTATAAGAAGACCCTATTTCACATAATGGGAAGAAATATTTGCAATTCATATATCTCACAAGGAACTTGTATTGAGAATATATCTTCAGAACTCCTACAACTCAACAATAAAAAGACAAGTAACTTAATTTTGTTTTTTGGGTTTTTTTTTGAGACAGAGTTTCACTATCTTGCCCTCAGTAGAGGGCTGTGGTGTCACAGCTCACAGCAACCTTAAACTCTTGGGCTTAAGCAATTCTCTTGCCTCAGCCTTCCAAGTAGCTGGGACTATAGGTGCCCACCACAGTGCCCAGCTACCAATTTTAAAAGGGGCAAAGGTCCTGAATAGACATTTCGCAAAATTGGATATATAAATGTTCAACATGCACATGAACAAATGCTCATCATTAATTATTAGGGAACTACTAATGAAAACCACAGTAAGGTATCACTTCACACTAAGATGACTAGAATCAAAAAGACAATAGTATTCGTGAGAATGTGGTAAATTTTAAACTTTTACACACCATTGTGGGAATGTAAAACGGTGCAGCCACTTTGGACAACAGGCTGACAGCCCCTCGTAACAATTAAACATAAATTTATCTTATAGCTCAGCAATTCCACTCCAAGAGAAATGAAAATACTACATCGACTCAAAAACTTGTACATAAAAGCCAGGTACTGTGATGCACACCTGTAGTCTCAGCTACTTGGGAGGCTGAAGTGCAAAGATGACTTAAGCTCAGGAGTTCAAGTCCAACCTAAAAAACAGGGCGACTCCATCTTTTTTTAAAAAACACAAACATGTACACTAATGTTTATAGCAGTATTATGCTTATTAGCCAGATATATAGTATTATCTACATAATGGAATATTATTTGGCCATAAAATGGAATGAAGTACTGATACGTGATAAAATATGGATGAAGCTTGAAAACATTTTGCTAATCAGCAGTTCTCAATCTGTGGGTCACAACCCCTTTATAATAATGAAAATACATCGTGGCATTAGGAAGGTTGAGAACCACTGTGCTGGCTCGGCACCTGTGGCTCAACGGGCTAAGGCGCCAGCCACGTACACCTGAGCTGGCAGGTTCGAATCCAGCCCGGGCCCGCCAAACAACAATGACGGCTGCAACCAAAAAAAAAAATGGCCGGGCGTTGTGGTGGGCACCTGTAGTCCCAGCTACTCGGGAGGTGGAGGCAGGAGACTCGTTTGAGCCCAGGAATTGGAGGTTGCTGTGAGCTGTGATGTCAAAGCACTCTATCCAGGGTGACAGCTTGAGGCTCTGTCTCAAAAAAAAAAAAAAAGGGAACCACTGTGCTAAGTGAAAAAAGCTATCTACAATTCCATTTATATGAAATGTCCTAAGTAGACAAATCTATAAAGACGGAAAATAGATTAATGGTTGAAAGAAAATAAACAATTAGCGTATCATAGAGATAATGGTTGCCTGGGGCTGAACATTTGAAGGATGACAGTTAAGATATGGAGTTCTTTTTAAGGTGAAAATGATCTAAAATTTATTATGATGGTGGTTGCACTGCTCTATGAATACACTAAAAATTACTGAATTGTATAGAATACTACTACCCCTTGATATTAGCATTGGTAGTGATTTTTTGGATATCACATCAAAAGCTCAGGCAACAAAAGCAAATATAAACAAGTTGTGCTACTCAACTAAAAAGTTTCTGTATAGCAAAAGAATCCACAAAATGAAAAAGTAGCCTATGGACTGGGAGGAAATATTTGCAACCCATTTATCTGGTAAGAAGTTAATATACAAAATATATAAGAAATGCACACAACTCAATAGCAAAAAAAAAAAAACAAAAACAAAAATAAACCCCACAAATAACCCAATTAAAAATGGGCAAAGACTTTTTCCCCAAAGAAGACATACAAATGACCAACAGATACGAAAAAGTGCTCAATACCACAATCACCAGAGAAATGTAATCAAACCATAATGAGTTATCACTTCACACTTGGTATAAACAGAACGGCTATTATCAAAAAGACAAGAGATAACAAGTGTTGGTGAGGGTTTGGGAAAAAAGGGAAACCTTGCAGACTGATGGGGGATATAAATTAGTATAGCCATATGGAAAACAGCATGAAGTTTCTTTGAAAAAAAAAAAAATAGAACTACCATATTACCCAGCAATCCTTCTGCTGGGTAGACACTCAAAGAAAATAAAAAATTAGCATATCATAGAGATACCTGTGCTCCTGTCTTCATTTTAGCATTATTCACAGGAGCCAAGATAAGGAAACAATGTGTCTAATAACAGATGAAGAAATTCACACACACACACACTTAACATTACTCCACCTTAATGCTATTTGCAATAACCATAGATAATATTATGGAAAACATTATACTAAGTAAAGTATGCCAGACACAGAAAGAAAATACTACATGATCTCACTTAACATATGGAATCTTAAAAAAGTTGAAAACATAGAAACAAAATAGAACAGTTGTTACCAGGGGCAAAGAGGGGAAGGAAATGGGAAGATGTAGGCCATAAGGTACATACTTGCAGATAAATAGGATGAATAAGTCTAGAGACCCAATGTATAGCATGAGTGCTACAGTTAATAATTAGTATTGTAGGCTGGGCAAGGTGGCTCACGCCTATAATCCCAACACTCTGGGAGGCAGAGGCAGGAGGACTGCCTGAGTTATAGCAAGACCCCGTCTCTAAAAATAGCTGGCCACTGTGGCAGGTGCCTATAGTCCCAAGCTGCTAGAGAGGCTGAGGTAAGAGAATTGCTTGAACACAAGAGTCTGAGGTTGCTGTGAGCTATGATGCCACCGCACTCTTCCAGGGGGTGACAAAAGTGAGATTCTGTCTCAAAAAAAATAATTAAGTAAATAAATAAATCCAAAGTAGTTTCACTAGTATGCCTTAATCAACTATTGAACAACTAGATAGTATACTGACAATAAATTTTATATATAGCATTATATGCATCTTGACAGCATTCTGGTCCCACATCCTAACTAAGCCTGGTTTGAATTATATTTATTTAGAAACTATTAAAATTTGTTCCAAGTGTTGAAACTTCTGACGAGCAACATTTATATTATAAATATAAGGAGACTTTTAAAGTGTACCTTTAAAAAAACCAGAAAATGATCTGGCAGTACGTCTCCTTCATAAAATGCTCAACACACTTCAGAATTATTTATTACTTTTAGTCAATTACCAGCAGCGCAGAGGAACCAGGGATTTTCAAATCACGAGCATAGGGCTGAGGGTTTCCCATTAAGATACTCCAGATAGCATCAGGTATCTGGTAAGGAGGCAGCTTGATTCTACTTACTGCCTATACAAAATAAATAAAAATCTTTTTCTGTGATCTACTCATACATTGGGTTTTCATTTAAGTTGAGTTTTCTAAATATAATTAAAAAGTACTGCTTCTTTTAAAAAGGGCGGGGGAATCACTGTTGAGAGGAAAGAATAAGGATTTTGAAGTCCAAAAGATTATGCTATATAAATTCTGGGAAGTAGGGACTGAAGGAAAAAAGATTTTTCACTTTTAATTTATATGCATCTATGTACATATATTTGAATATTAAATAATTACTATTAAAAAGGAAATAAGAGCTCAGTGCCCATTGCTCAGAGGTTAGGGTACCGGCCACATACACTGGGGCTGGCAGGTTCAAACCCAGCCCAGGCCTGCTAAACAACAGTGACAACTATAACAAGAAAATAGCCAGGCGTTGTGGCGGGCGCCTGCAGTCCCAGCTACTTGGGAGTCTAAGGCAAGAGAATCGCTTAAGCCCAAGAGTTTGAGGTTGCTGTGAGCTATGACACCACAGCACTCTATCCAGTGCGACATAGTGAGACTCTGTCTCAAAAAAGAAAGTTAAGTTAAATAAAAAAATAAAAAGGAAACAAGTTCCCCCAAAGTCAGTCATAAGCAAAATCTTAATTTTTTAAGTTCCACTTTTTTCTTGAGAAATCTACAGAACTGGCTGGGAACAGTGGTTCATGTCTGAAATCCTAGCACCTTGGGAGGCTGAGGAGGAAGAATCACTTGAGGTCAGGAGTTTGAGACCAGCCTAAGCAACACAGCAAAATAGGGGAATAAAAAAGCAAGCTGCGAAACCATTATGAATGTGTCCACAGCTACCAGCATATTCACTTTTAAATGTTGGCCATTTGAAACTTATATTTAATAGAATATAGAAATAAATTTGTTTTTTACTGTAACAAAAGTGTTAAGACTAAAACAGCTCAGTACTATGAGTTCCTAAAAAGTATTACACACTGAAATACTAAGAAACCACAGATGGAATGTTTTGGTTCATGTGCAATTTTTTGTTCCATACGGTGACTGCATAAAAGAACTATAATTACTTTATGGTAGCACAATAATATTTTATGTAAAATAAGTTGGATACTTTAAAAATCATTCTGAAAGCTAAAATTTTTTCCATATATTGAAACTATTAACAAAATATTAATATCAATATTAGCAATATTAGTTTCATTTTGCCAACTTCGAAGTTGTTTAATCTAATATTGTAAGAGAACTCTCATTAGCAGACAAACACACACACACAAGCAAAAGCCAATTAGAATTTTCTTATTATACAGATCTAAAAATACTTCTAGTTATAGCTGACCCTTGAGCAACTACAGTTTCAACTGCATGGGTCCACTTATATGTGAATTTTCTTCTACCTCTGCCATAGCAAGATCAGTCTCTCCTCTTTCTCCTCTTCCTTACCCTATTCAACATAAAGACAAGGATAAAGACCTTTACAGCAATCCATTTCTACTTAATGAACAGTAATACTTTCTCTTCCATATGATTTTCTTTTTTTCCCTAGCCTGGTTTATTGTAAGAACGCAGTATATAAAACATGTAACATACAAAAAAATGTATGTGTTAATCAATGGTTTATGCTATTGGTAAGGTTTCAAGTCAACAGCAGGCTATTAGCAGTAACGTTTAGGGGAAGTCAAAAGTTATATGTGGAGTTTTGACTATATGGAAGCTCAATGACCCTCATCCCCAAGTTGTTGAAGGGTCAATACCTTGGGTAAAATGCTAATATAACACAGATCATGTATAACAGAGTCAAAAGGAGAATACACTGCACTCAAGTCCTGCTAGTTTTACAGAACATATTCTACATACTGAGATGTTGGACTACAAATTTCAAGTACAGCCAATGGGATAAAAATTGACCTTTGCTAACAGAATTTTAAAGTGTAAAGTGCCCCAACTTACAATGAGGGGGGCATATAAATAAAATATTCTTCCTTCACTGGAGATTTTCTTTCCAAGAGTTTGTTGGCATAGCTGCTATGAAAAATTAAAAAAACCTATCATTGCCATTTAAAAGGTAGTTTCATTACAAAGTATTTTCAATAAACCTTTCTAAGTTATTTCTATTTTCAAACACAATACAACATCAGATAGGAAAAATTGTTTTCACAAAAATTCATATGCAAATGCATGGTATAATTTCTAAATAACTCATTTGAATGCAGCCAGAGAAAAACAATAGCTTACTTATAGAGGAAAACAGTTAAAATAACAGCAGATTTCTCAAAAATTACATAAGTCAGAAAAAGGTGGCATAGTATTTTTTAGGTGCTAAAAGAAAGGAGTTATCAATCTAGAATTCTATACCCAACAAAAATAACCTTCTGGAATGAAGAAATCAAGGCACTCTCAGCGGAAACAAAACTAAGAAAATGTGTCAGAGCAGAACTACTTTAAAAGAATAGCTAATAACTAGAACGGAAATGATAAAAGAAACTTCAGAACATCAGGATGGGAGGAACACTATGGTGATAAGAAATGTAGGTAAAAATAATAGGCTTTCCTTTTCTTCCTGACCCTTCTAAATTATATATGATGGGCCAGGTATAGTGGCTTATTCCTGTAATCTCAGCACTTAGTGAGGCTGAGGCAGAAGGATTACTGAAGGCCAGGAACTTGAGAGCAGTCTGGAAAACACAGTGAGGCTTCTTTTTCTGAAGAAGCCAGACGTGGTGGGATGCACCTATAGTTGCTCCCTACTTGGTTGGGTGAGGGAGGAGGACTGCTTAACTCTAGGAGTTTGAGGCTATAGTGAAGTATGATCACACCACTGCACTCCAGACTGGGCAACAGAGTGAGACCTTGTCTCTAATAACTAACTAAATGAATAAACAGACAAAACTGGATGATTGAAGCAAAATTATGGACGGTGCCTGTGGCTCAGTGGGTAGGGCACCAGCCCCATATACTGAGGGTAGCGGGTTTGAACTGGGCCCCAGCCAAACTGCAACAACAACAAAAAATAGCTGTGCATTGTGGTGGGCACCTGTAGTCCAAGCTACTTGGGAGGTTGAGGCAAGAGAATCGCTTAAGCCCAGGAGTTGGAGGTTACTGAGAGCTGTGATGCCATGGCACTCTACCGAGGGCAATAAAGTGACACTGTTTCCAAAAAAAAAAAAAGAAAAGAAAAGAGGCAAAATTATAACACCATCTCATGTAGTGCTAAATATATACTGGAGAAATATTAACACAATCATAGAAGAAACAGAAGCAAAATGGTGGGAGGTAAGGTTTCTCTATACTTTATTCAAGCTGATAAAATGATGTCACTAATATACTAACAAGTTATGTGTATATGATGTAATACTAAGAATTATGTGTATATGATGTAATACTTTGTATAGAAAAGCTATACAAAGAGATACTAAAAAACACTACAAAAATGAGAATGGAATTGTGAAAATTTTTCAAATAGCCCATAGTAAGGCAAGAAAAAAAACAGAAATGAAGAGCAGAACAACAGAAAATAATAAAATGGCAGGCCTAAGCCACAACATATCAATAATTACACTGTGATAAGCAGTCTTAGTATAACAATTAAAAACAGATTAACAGAATAGCCTAAAAAACATGACCAAACTACGTGCCATTTAGAAGACAGGCACTTCAAATATAATAACATGAGTAGGTTGAAAGTAAGTAAAAGGATGGATGGAAAACGATATATCATGCAAGCATTAAACAAAGGAAAGGAAGAGTAGCTATATTAATATCAGGTAAAGTAAAACTTCACGGCAAGGAAATTTATTGGAAACAGAAAGAAACATCATATAATGATTAAAAAGCCAAAGCTCCAAGAAGACGAAGCAATCCCAATGTGTGCGGACCAAACAAAAGAACTGAAAAATATATGAAGAACTGACAGAACTGAAAGGAGAACAGACAAATCCAGTTATAGTTGGATACTTGAACCCCTCTCTCAAAAATTAATAGAACTAGACAGAAAAATCACCAAGAATTCATATTAACTCAAAATACCATCAACCAGAAGTAACTAACCAACACTTATATAATAAAACAGAATATCTTTTTTTCAAATACCTAAGTAACATAAAACAAAATAGACCAAACCTTGGGCCACACACACACAAAATCTTAACAAATTTAAATTAATTAAAATTATACAGGATATATTCTCAGAGAATAAGGGACCCAAACTAGAAATCGATAACAGAAAGATAAAAGGAGAATCCTCAAACACTTGGAAACTAATCAACATACTTTCATCTAAATAATCTATAAGTCCACAATAAAGTATCAAGGAAAATATAAAAACACATATAACTAAATATAAGTGAGAATCCAAAATAACAAAATTTGTGGCACAGTTAAAGCTATGCTGAGAAAGAAATTCAGAGCACATTTGACAGAAGAAAAACCTGAAATCACTCATCTAAGTTCCTACCTCAAGAATCCCCAAAACGGGCGGCGCCTGTGGCTCAGCAAGTAGGGCACCAGCCCCACATACCGAAGGTGGCAGGTTCAAACCTGGCCTCGGCCGAACTGCAAAACAGAAAAATAGCTGGGTGTTGTGGCAGGCGCCTGTAGTCCCAGCTACTCAGGAGGCTGAGGCAAGAGAATCGCCTAAGTCCAGGAGTTGGAGGTTGCTGTGAGTTGTGTGATGCCACAGCACTCTACTGAGGGCGATAAAGTGAGACCCTATCTCTAAAAAAAAAAAAGCAAATAAATAAAAGAATCCCCCAAACGAAGAGCAATCAAAAACCAAAGCAAGTAGAAAGAAGGAAATAATAAAGAGTAGAAATCAATGAAATTAAAAAGAGAAAACTAATGGAGAAAAGTCAAAGTAACAGCTGGCTCTTCTAAAAAAAAAAAAAAAAAATTGGCCAGGCACAATTACAGGCTCACACCTGTAATCAGAGCACTTGGGAGGCCATGATGGGTGGACTGTCTGAGCTCACAGGTTTGAGACAAGCCTAAGCCAGAGAGAGATCTCCTGTCTTTAAAAAAAAAAAAAAAAAAAAGCCAGGGAGGCGCCTGTGGCTCAGTGAGTAGGGCACCGGCCCCATATACCTAGTGTGGTGGGTTCAAACCTGGCCCCGGCCAAACTGCAACAAAAAAATAGTTAGGCGTTATGGCTGGTGCCTGTAGTCTCAGCTACTTGGGAGGCTGAAGCCAGGCCAGGCAGAGTATCTCACGCTTGTAACCCTAGCACTTTGGGAGGCCAAGGTGGGAGTATCACTTCAGGCCTGGAGTATGAGATCAGCTTGGGCAACATAGTGAGACTGTGCCTCTATAATAGTGGTTCTTAACCTGTGGGTCGCGACCCCTTTGTAACAATGAAAATACATTGCGGCATTAGGAAGGTTGAGAACCACTGCTCTACAAAAAAAAAAAAAAAATTGTTTTAAATTAGCCAGGTGTGGTGGCAGGCACCTAGAGTCCCAGCTACTCAGGAAGCTGAGGCAGGAGGATCTCTTGACCCTCGGAGTTAGAGGCTGCAATGACCTATGATCATGCCACTGCACTCCAGCCTGGGCACAGAGCAATACCATGGCTCTTTAAATAAAACAAAATAACAAAAAGAAAACTGGAAAATTCACAAATACGTAGAAATGAAACAATGCACTCTTAAATATTGAATGGGTCAAAGCAGAAATCACAAAAAAAGTTAGAAAATATTTCAAGACCTACTCTTAGAGAAAATACAACATACAAAGACTTAAGAGATGCAACAAAGATAGTGCTCAGATGAAAATTTATACCTATAAATGTTTGCATTAAAAAAGAAAAGAGCTTTACACCTTGAGGTTCTACAAAAAGAAGAGTAAACAAAAATCTAAATCCAGCAGACAGAAGGGAATGAATATTAGAGCAGAAATAAAATAAAAAATAGAATTGATGAAACCAAAAGTTGCTTCTTAAAAAAAAAAAAAAATCAACAAAATTAAAAAGACTTTAGATAGAATGCCTATGAAAAAAAGAGAGAATGTATAAATATCTAAAATCCAAAAATGAAAGTGGGGACACTGCTACCAACCTTATAGATATGGCAGATTATAAGCAAATACTATAAACAAATGTACACCAACAAGCTAGATAATATAGGATAAGTGCACAATTTCCTACAAACATACGAATTACCTAAACAGATTCAAGAAGAAATAAAAATTCTCAGCAAATCTGTAATAAATAATGAAACTGAATTAGTAATGAAAAACCTCCCAACAAAGACAAGTCCAAGCCCAGATGGCTTCACTGATGAGCGCCTGTAGTCCTGGCTACTTGGGAGGCTGAGGCAAGAGAATCGCTTGAACCCAAGAGTTTGAGGTTGCTGTGCGCTAAGACCCCATGGCACTCTTCCAAGGTTGACCAGGTGAGACTCTCTCTCAAACAAACAACACAAGGGGCAGCACCTGTGGCTCAGTGAGTAGGGCACCGGCCCTATATACCAAGGGTAGCGGGTTCAAACCTGCCCTGACCAAATTGCAACAACAACAAAAAATAGCCAAGTGTGGTGGCGGGTGCCTGTAGTCCAAGCTACTCGGGAGGCTGAGGCAAGAGGACCACCTAAGCCCAAGAACTGGAGGTTGCTGTGATCTGTGATGTCACAGCACTCTATCAGGGGCAACAAAGTGAGACTCTGTCTCTAAAAAACAAGAAAGAAACAGTAAAGAAAGAAAAAGAAAATGAAATTACAGACAACATCCTTAATTAATACATTTGGCAAACTGAATCCAACAGCACATTAAAATGATTTTACACCTTGACCAAGTGGGATTGATTCCAGATTTGCAAAGTTGGTTCAATTGTAGGGGCAGGGGTGGGGGTAATGTACCACATTCATGGAACGGGGTGAGGGGGGAATTCTCAATTAACTCAGAAAGATATTTGACAAAATCCAACACCCAATCATGATAAAAACACTCAAAAAACTAAGAATAGAAGGGAATCATCTCAATATGATAAAAACCATCTATGAAAAATCTACATTTAATATCATAGTCAATGAGGAAAGACTGAGAACATTCCTCCTAAGATATGAGATAAGGATACCTACTTTCACCACTTTTCTTCAAATACTGCAATAGAAGAAAAAGAAAAGACATCCAAATTGAAAAAGAAGTAAAACTGTTTCCCAATAATATAATCCTATATATTGAAAACTCTCAAAGAATCCATAAGAAAATTACTAGAGCTAATAAATTTAGCAAAACTGCAGGTTATGAAATCAACACATGAAAAGTAGTTCTATACACCTGTAGTGCATAATCTGAAAAGGAAATTAGAAACATGATCCCATTTAGCATCTAAAAGAATAAAATACCTAGAAAAAAATTTAACAAAGGCAGTTGGTTTTTACCCTGAAAGCTAAAAAACATTGGAGAAAATTTTTTAAAGATGAGCTAAATAAATGAAAAGCTGCCCTGTGTTCATGGGTAGGAACACTTAATATTGCCAAATGAAAAGCTGCCCTGTGTTCATGGGTAGGAACACTTAATATTGCCAAGATTTCTTTTTTCTTTAATAGAAATTTGATTTATTCACTCTTTTTTGGGAAATATATCTATTGCATTAAGGTACACCAATACAAATTAAATAGCTCATCGCCAATGGATTTCTACAAGGACTTAATATTGTTAAGATTTCATCTTTACCCAAAGCAAACTACGGAGTCAATGAAATCCTTATAAAAATTCTAGAATCCGGGCGGCACTTGTAGCTCAGTGAGTTGGGCACCAGCCCCATATACCAAGGGTGGCAGGTTCAAACCCGGCCCCGGCCCAAACTGCAACAAAAAAATAGCCGGGTGTTGTGACGGGCGCCTGTAGTCCCAGTTACTAGGGAGGCTGAAACAAGAGAATTGCCTAAGCCTAGAAGCTAGAGGTTGCTGTGAGCTGTGAAGCCATGGCGCTCTACCAAGGGCAACAAAGTGAGACTCTATCTCTAAAAAAAAAAAATTCTAGAATCGTTTTTGAGAGTCTCACTCTATCAGCCAGGCTGGAAGGAAGTAGTATGATCATAGCTCATTATAACCTCAAATTCCTGGGCTCCTCCCATTCTCCTGCCTAAGCCTAAGAGAAGATAAGACCATAAGCACCTAGCTAATCTTTTTTAATTTTGTGTGTGTGTGTGTGTGTGTTTGTAGAGACTGGGTCTTATCATATTGCCTAGGCTGATCTCATATGAATTGCAAAGTCAATATTATTTTGAAGAGTCAAAATGATCAAGAAAAGAAAAACTGGAAGACTCACACTTTCTGATATCAAAACTTAACTACAATGCTGTAGTAATCAAAACAGCAGGGTACCATAAGGTCCGGAAATAAACCCATACACCTACAGCCAATTGGTTTTTGGCAAAGGTGTCAAGTCCATTCAATGTGAAGAGAAGTCTCTTCAATAAATTACACAGGGACATATGGATTTCCACATGCGAAAGAATTTAGTTGAACCCCTAAGTCCCACCAAAAACAAAAATTAACTCAAAACATATCAGTGACCTAAATATAAAAGCTAAAAACCAAAAGTCTTTTAAAAGAAAATACAGAGGTAAATTTTCATGACCTTGGATCTGACAATGGACTCTAAGATATAACATCAAAATCATTAACAATTAAAGAAAGAATAGATACACTGGACTTCATCAAAATTAAAAAACTTTTGTTCATCAGAAGACAATATCAAGACATTAAAAAGACAACAAAAATTGGGGTGTGAGGGAGAAAAAATATTTGCAAATCATATCTTATAATGGTCTAATATCAACATATAATAAAAATCTCTTAAAACTCAACATCAAAAATACAAACAACCAATTTAAAAATGGGCAGTTAACTTACATGGACATTTCACTAAAGAAGATATACAAATGGCCAATAAGCACATGCAAAGATGTTCAACATCATTATTCATCAATAAAATACAAACTTAAAGCACAATAAGATACCATTTCACCCCAAGTAGGATGGAATTTTTAAAAAGGAAAATAAAATAACAAGTGTAGGCAAGAAGGTGAAGAAACTGAGCTTTGTTCATTGCCAGCAGGAATGTAAAATGCTGTAGCTTCTGTGGCAAACAGTATGGCAGTTCCTCAAAGCTAACCACAGTAATTACCAAATAAAATGATCTAGTAGTTCCACTCCAAGATACAGACCCCAAAGAATTGCAAATAGGGACTCAAACTGATACTTGCCAATATCCCAATGTTCACTGTGGCATTACTCATGTTAGTCAAAAAGTCAAAAGTACCCAAGTGATCAAATTAATGGATAAACAGAATATGGTATATACATACAAGAAAGTAGTAATCAGCCTTAAAAGGGAATGAAATTCTGGTACCTGCTGCAACACAGATGAACCCTGAAAACAAGGTGAACAAGCAGACACAAAAATACGAATATTTTATGATTACACTCACATGAAGTATCTAGAATAGGCAAGTTGATAGCGACTGAAAGTAGATTAGAGGTTACCAGGGGCTGGGAGAGAGGAAAGTGGGAAGTCACTGCTTAAAGTCCACTGAGTTTCTATTTGGTGTAAAGAGTTTTTAAAGTTTCAAGAATAGAAAGTAGTATCTGTGAATTACACTGTGAATGTAATTACTGAATTATACACTTAAAAATGGTTAAAATGGTATATTTAATGCTTTATATATATATTTTTACAATAAAAAATTCAATGTAGTATTA
>CAUYRH010159362.1:0-14405 GCA_963574655.1 Perodicticus potto | reverse complement strand
ACTAGGTCGAAGCCATAGCACTCTGGACTGGGGAAATAGAGAGAGAATCTTTAAAAGATAAAAGGAAGATGGAGAAAGTGAGGACGTAAGGGCGGTTGGGAGGGAAGGAAAGAAAGAAAGGAAAGCTTACGCAATCAGTGTGCTGTTTGAGGTGGCAAATGGATGGAGATTGGAGACTGGAACTAACCTATGGTTGTGTGAGACCTAAAGTTCCACTGGAAGAAATGATCCGTGTTATGGAGCTGGATCTTCAAGAACTTAGTTTGATGTATGAAACACGTATGTTATACAGCATCATGTTCTGATTCCAAACAATTTTCTGGTATAATCTGCCTACCCAGGTATGTTTGTTTACAGGAAGAACTGGGCTGTACTATCGTGTTTGCTGACCTAGCAGGACTGAACATACCCACACATATATATACCAGCTGTATATCCATTATATACACATATAGATTATGTACATATATACACATTTCTTCTTGAAAATGTGTATATATGTACATAACCTATATGTGCACATAATGGGTATACAGCAAGTATACATATACCTAGCTATATAATATATGTATGTATGTTCAGTCTTGCTAGGTCAGGAAACATGATTCATTCCTAAGAGACACTCTTAATGTGTTGAAATCAAGTTTCTGAGATTATAAGATTAAATCTAGATTCCAGAATGTGCTAAATTCATACAAATAATAAAGACCACCTGACCTTTGCTGCCTCTATTTCTGCTTTGGCATATTGTATGACATGACTGTCATCAAAAATAACTATAACCCTCACCTGTATGTCTAAACCCATTTAAATGAACTCAAATTCCTAAACTAAGGAAGAGCAAGATGGTTTAGGTATTGATTTTGTGCATCTACTTCATAAAATCAAGGAAAGAGGGGTTATAATTTAAAAAAAAAATAGCCTGTGACATTTGTTCTCTCAATTGCCTATATCAAATCTCCTCTTATTTTAAAGAACACATGATCAAATCAATAAAAATAGTAGCCATCAATGGTTAAAATTTTACAGGCACTCAAAAAAATCCATCAACATGCATTGGTTAACTTATCCTTCAACCAATTCTGTGAAGTGGCCAATATTGTCATTAACTCACTGGATTCCTCAGCACTGCCTCTTTACAGAATGAATTGAACATGGTTCTGCCACTCGGACCATGGACCTGCCAGATAATCTCAAGTTCTGCTGTCATGGAAGTTTTGCAAGTCTCCTTCTTAAGATCCTGCTTTTCCTTCATACGCAAAGTGTAAGATTCCCTGTGGCATTACTGTAGCTAATCTGAGTGTCAACAGGAGGGCCTCGACCCACCCTTAACTCATCCTAACTTTATGGAATTATCTCCTCAAGTGCCCTTCTGATTCACTTGTCCCTTCCAATCACAGCTTCTCCCTCTATGGATGAAGAATGGTGGCTCTAAATAGGCAAAGAGCAAACCGCAATGTCCAGGGAACAGAAAGGCTTTCAAAACCTGGAAAGCTGAAGAGATGAAACACCACCACCATGTCATCTCAAGTAGATCCAAGAAAGGTGATAGCATTGCGTATGTTGGTAAAGGATGTTAGTTGACCCTACATTCTTCGTAAAACCACAATGTTAAATCCTAGACATTATTTTCGTGGTCACCAAACACAGAACAAAATCCTGGGTCATGCCAAGCTTCACTGTCTCTACAGCGAGGTTATATTTGAAATTATCAGTTTAGAAAAAATACAGCCATCTCCATTTACAACTCTAGCACCAATAATCTGAAGATAAAATCAGCTGGTGTTTGTACTTTTGTGGAATACCACATCAAATTAGTCTGGTCCTGGCACATCTGATACCATGGTTTCTGTGAGCAATCAATCCAATATTATCAAAGCATAGTTAAAATGATAGTCCCTTGGTGTTATATAAATATTTCTAATGTTTACAATTAATATATATGATCCAGTTAATATATGACTTACATAACACACCATGACATCATAGTGAAAGTCATCATTATTCTTATATTAGTCATTTTTAGAATTTTAGTTTTTTAACTGTGCATAGAAGCCCTGTTTAGATGTTATCTTCATAACACTGAATAGAAATTTCAACAAATTTTACATATATTTCAAATTCTTATATTGCACATTATAACCTGAGGAAAATGATACATACAGACTGAAAAGTACATATTTAGATATAAACAGTGGGTTTTATATCGAATCATTTTTCTATTTAAAAATAATCATTTCATCAAATCTCAAATAGATGGATGCAGTGCTTTTTCAGTTTAAAATTGTGACGACAAATTTTCATTGTAAGGAATGATAACTCTTCATAAAGTGAGCCAGTCAACCTCACAGACTGTTTTCATTATTAGCAGGCTAAAAGCAAAATTGATGTAGAGTGCATAATTTTATAATTGCACATAATGTCTATAAAACCTTGCAAATGAATATTTGGCTGTTACAGGTCTCAGTTTTCCTTTCACCAAAACTCTTAGAATTGGCATTTCCAAAAAGAGATTAGACTACTCTGTAGTAGAATCTATTTGCCTTAGAAATGATAATTATCAGAACAAATGAACTTTTTATTCAAGTTCTCCAAAGTGATCATTTTGACAGATATGTCTTATAATACTATAATTGTCTTTTCAAGTTTATTTGGATCCCATGTATAATTAGTTTCCTCATTATAGACTGTTTCTCAAATGGTGCAATTTGGTATAATAGTAAAGTCCATTTAATTAATTGATGACCATGCAGACCCCCGAATCACTCACTATCCTTTATCTCTAGTGTAGGCTGACTTTCAAGGAAAAATATATTTTCCTTTCAGAATTCATGAACAAAGACGGGAGCCCATTGCAGGTTTGGTTTTAAATAGAACTTGAAAATTCTTGGAAAAGTTATACTGATGTCTTACAAAGGATTTTGTACCATAAAGATAGAAAGCAGGAAGAAAAACGCATAAATGTAAAAAAAAAAAAACAAAACAATGAAACAAGAAAAAAAAAGCCTTTACTTACCAGGTGTGAAATTGTATCGAGCTGAAAACCCCATTGATTCCAGCTCTCCATCAGCAAAAAATTTAATCCATAGAAATCTTCCACTGGATTTTATTACAGGTGGATTTTGTTGTCCACAGAAACGCCCAATTATTGGAGAAAAGCCAAAAGGTCCATCTCGAACTTCAATATGATCAAATTTGCACTCCCAAGACGGTTCAATAGAGTACTTTTCATCAAAGTAAAGTTCAATGCACTGTCTTGGGGCAGCTGTAAAAGAAAAACAAACACTTCTTAAGCTCATGTCTGGGTGGGCATTTCTTAAAACTTCAGGTTGATTTTTCCGATTCTGTTTGTACGTCTATAAATTCTGCTGATGACATGCATGGAAATACAAAGAAAGCGTACGGCATTTACTTACTAAGGGACAAAATTTCATGAAAATGTCTAAGGGGCAAACCTTACAATTGACGATGTTGCACAAACTATTATTCTGATATAATAATAACCATTTTGGTTTCTAATGCAGAACTAAACAGTCGCAGTAGGTGAAAGGCTGCCAACTTAGGTTTAAAAGTTGAAGGGATGTTTGTCTGTGTCTCTTCTTATATTTTATGGAACGGTTTAAGGTCAGAAACCACTTGAGAATCATTCCGTGTAGAGTTATACAACCACTCAAGTAGTCCCACTCGTGTGTCTTGATCACGTCCACGTGCGTATACTAAGATACCAAGAGCAAAGTGTCCAGAATGCTAATCTGATCACATCACTCTCGGTTTAAACTTCCACAATGTACATGACATACATTGTCCTTAAAGGTATCCTACTTTCAGAGTTATCGCCTCTGGTGGCTCAAGCTCAGACAGCTTCAACACACCATGCTGTCTAAGGTAGTATGTTCTTCCAGGATTATATGTATTTTCTTTTTTTAAAGACGAGTCACCTTCTTTTGTTAGCACTTAGTATTTGTCATTAAGAATTTCAAAAAAAAACTTTTTCAGTGAATTATAAATGAATTTACTTGCATAGGTATCTTCATAGCTCTCAAAGGAATCATGGAAGAGTTTCGTGTGGCCAGGAACCCCATGCACCACCACATAATTGCATTTGTTAATGTTCTTCCATTCTTCCCTTGTTATGTCTAAAACAGTCCAAAATTCTGGCACTCCCAACTTAGATCTGGCCAGTATTTTGCAGAATGGCACAGCATTTGCTTAAATATCAACACACATTTAGGTGAGTTAGTAAGTGGCTGTTGTCCAGAGTCCTCTGAGTAGGTCCCTGCTGCTTGGTCTTTTGGAAGACTCACCCTCCAGAAACTTGGAAGTTAAGAGTGGGCACAGCACAGCCTGTTCTCCATGTGATCAACAGCCACTCTGGACCAGTCCTGCCCATGTCTCACAGGGTCCTAAATATATTTTGAATATCACCATTGATGACTTAAGAAGTGAAAACTTGGATGCATTGATTTCAAAAATTGCAAAATTGGCTCGGCACCTGTAGCTCAGGCAGCTACAGCACCCGCCACATACACCAGAGTTGGTGGGTTTGAATCTGTCCCTGGCCTGCCCAACAATGACAACTACAATCAAAAAATAGCTGGGCGTTGTGGTGGGCACCTGTAGTCCCAGCTACTTGGGAGGCTGAGGCAAGAGAATCGTTTAAGCCCAGGAGTTGGAGGTTGCTGTGAGCTGTGACACCACAGCACTCTACCCTGGGCAATAGCTTGAGGCTCTGTCTCAAAAAAAAAAAGTATGCAAAATTGAGATTTATGGGAATTAGAGACTAAAAATATAACCCTGATGCTCTCCAAGTATAAAATTAAGGATCAATAGGTTAAAAGTCAATTCATGTTGCAAGATTATTTCACAGATTATTTTGTAATTTCTCAGAATATTTCTGACTTGTTGCACATTCAAAAAAGACCTTCATAACTCTTTCAAGAAAAAAGGCATACTTTTATCCATAATTAATAAATATCACAAAGGTCAACAAACACGGTACCTGCAACCCCTAAGGGCGTTTCAATGAATTTTTTGAAATCTGTAAATTTGAAAGTAGCCTTAGAAACTACCTGAAAAACTATATTTTCTCCCTAAAGTATTAGTCTAAAAACAGAAAGGCAAATGCTTAAAGGACTGTACCCATTTACATGTTGGCACTAAATAAACCATTTGTATACATTATTATCCTATAGCACATGGACACTTTTTAATCTCCTTTTTGATAAATCAATATCAAAAGTTGTGATGAAACAAACCACAAACAAATCTGATTGTGGGATTCTTCATTTAGATGCAAAAAGTGTATGTCTGCAGAAAGTTAAAGCAATGAGAGAAGCGCTTGCCAATTTACGTAGAGACCTACCATCTACTAAGGGATACCCACTTATTTTCTCTTCAGGGAAACACTTGGCCATCTACCTCGAATTCATTAATTCATGCATTCATTTTCATTGTCCCTGTCCCTTAAGTTCTTTTCAACAACAATTAACAGATCTCTCAGTATTTCTTTGGGAGAAATGCTATCATTATGGCTTTTGGACCATATTATATGTGGAAAATTCATTTGCCTCTGGTCCAACATGCTGTAGTTAATGACACACCCATGTATGAAGTCCACTAGCTGAATTTTAGTTGGTAGCGGAATAACTTTTTAAAAATAAGCATGGCATATAGGTCTAGTTGTAGACAGGAAAAAAAAAAAAAAAAGAGTGATTAGGTTCCACGTAAACCATTTGATGCTATCTAGGTCCAGATCCCTGAACTTAACATTTTCCTCACCTTCGAATCTCAGCTCACAGGTTCCTTTCTTGTGAACATTTTCTGTAAGATAGCTTGAATCTAAAACTGAGGATTCTTTATGGGAGGTTTCACTCTCTGAGAATCGTCAGACCCTTGAGACTATAGGCACTTTTACCTGAATGGTGCACGTGTAGGTAGGGCTGGCAACAGTGCATGGCCTCCCAAGGAGGGTACTTCAAGGATGGGCGACCTTATCGATATTCAGGAATGAGGTATGTAACATTTTTTCTAGGCTGAGTTCAGGAGCTGAATTGTCTGACCTTGTATGTTATTTTCCTTCAGTAACTTCCTCACCATAATCTCACAATACTTTTCTACTTAATTTATGTCACTTGTACCTCTTTGTCCACAACATAATGCCCCAAGTGGCACGCGTGGACAGATGGAATTCCGGAGACCGTCCGGCTCCTCAACCCCCTGCCCTGTTCCTCTCCGCTCACCTTGGAGAAGCTCTGGGATACAGCACATAGGCCCCAAACCATACTATACCTCTGAATTTTGCGCATGCTACTCTCTGTATAGAATGATTACCTCCTAAATGTTCTTCAAAAATGCAGGTGGGCATCCTCTGTGGAGTCTTCTCTCTGCGGAGGGGAATCTCAGGGCCCCTTCACATTGTACTGAAATAGGCACAGTCCCCAGAGCAGAGTGTATGTTCCATAAGGAAAGTATTCATTCAATTTTCTATTGCTCATAAGAGGAATTAAAATTGCCTTCGCTTAGTTTTATTCACTGCTATTCTTCTAATATCAGAGCTTACTGCTTCACCTTAGCATTATACCTTCCCATAATGTGGTGTGTGTTTGCTAAACCTCAACTTGAAGGAGAGTAAGGGAAAAGAAAAGATTTTTCACCCCCAAATCACAATAATCTATTCTTTACTTTGTTTATTCTTAAAATTGGTTAAACAGAAAGTCTGCTTCTTTGAAAGATCTATTAAATTTGTGAACATGTACCTGATTTCTAAGTAGACACAGACCCAGGTCTTAAGTAGACACAGACCCAGGTCTTTAACATTTGGGGAGCTTTGTTTATGCATGTTTGCCTGTGCGTATGTTGGGGGAACTTGCAGGAATTAGACAATTAGGTACTAACACTTAAAATGTTAAAAGCTTCTATCGCTAGATGTAAATAAAGTCCATGTATCGTACAAAATGGTATTTAATGGAGAGGTGCTTACAAGGCCTCTTTTTCAATATCCTTTTTCCTTTAAGTTGAGAATGAATAACGTTTAGAAAATGTGATTATAGATTCATTTTGGACATTAACTTTTTCCCTTTATAATAGTAAATAAAATAGTAACATATTGTTAAACTAAAAAACAAAAAAACCCGCTAGTTTCTGAAACTGTTTGAGAAACACATTTGGTAATAGTATGATAACAATTCTATTACTTTAGACAATTAAATCAACTCCAGATAAACTCTGAACTTGTTGATTTGTTTTGATTTCCCAGAATTTTTGTGTTCGTACCCAATTCCCGATTTTACAGTTATTTAATTCACCTTGAGGTGTTTATCTGCACAATCTCCAAAATCAATCTTGTAATTTATAAATGCATATTATCTTTCCAAGGCATAGCGATGGCCAAGTTTGGGCTTAGGTTTGTTCTGGCTGGCTCAGGCACTCTCTCCCTTACCTTCTATGATGTAGACACACTCCCGGTCTGGGGGGTACTTGCTGGGATAGTTGGGAGAGGTAAAAATCCCTCCCTCTGCATGTTTTGTCCAAGTTCCACACTGCACTGACTTCTGTGTTTCTGAGGGAGTTTGCTTTTCTGTAAAAGAAAAAAAAAAATTAAAAGAGCCATCCACTTTTCTATAATACTAAAAATAGAACATTCTTATAATATCCATTAGTAAATTAATTTCCAAATGTTGTCTTATAGTCAAAACCAATCAATTATACACACTATAAAAGGTTGAGATATTCTGGAATATTAAGATTATGGCAAAAATAGGAAAATATGAAATCATTACAGGTCTTCCATTTACATTTTTCTAAAGAAACACACCTGTTCCTTTCTTGGTCGCCCCAGACAAATGCAGGATGATTAAACTTGCTACAACTGAAACAGAAAAGAAAAATTAGGAAGAGATTAAAAATACAACATAAAGATACAATCGTGTCAAAGCAAGAATGATTTCATCATTGCTAACTATTATATGTTGACACAAAACTTGCAAATTCTGACCGAAAATACAGAAATAAGGAAAAGTTGAGACTCTCTCAGGGAAGCAATACAGGTTAAGAATGGGTGAAATCCAAACTCCTATGGCAAATGCATATTCCAAACTAAGAGGCAACCTGATAATCTGCCAATGTCCACGCAGTACAATGAGATCTCAGGACCCACATGGTTCCTAACCTACCCTTTGTGAGTGGCTTTGCCAGCATTTCTAAAGCAAGAGAAGAAAGGGGGTAAAGGAGTGGGGGAAAATCCAACAATTAGAAGGCACTCCATGGTAGATCCCAACACATGGCCAGTGTGGTAATATTTTAGAAAATACATGCTTAGGCCAATACTACAACTGTGGGGGAAGGGAGACAAGAGAAAAACAGATGAACGTGGATTGTAAGCATTAAGCAGCATTATTAAAGTGTTTCTTATAAAAATATACTGAGCTATGAATAACCCTTCTCCTCAGCTCTTTCTAAGCTGTGAAGTTAATCTCTTTTAAATCTTAATTTTGATTTAATATTGCTATTCAGAAATAGATTATTGTTTTGCAAAGGTGATTTCTATAAGCATTATATTGAGTCTGTTTTTCTTTTTCAGTGTCAAAAAAGAGGCCCTGATTTGTAACTAACCAGTAAATGGGAATACCATCAACACCTGATCTTCAGATTTACTTGTATATTCTTGATTTACTCAACATTTTTGCAAAACCTAAAACTAACAGTATTAAAGTAATCCTGTCTTCATAATATTTGATTTTTCCTGATTGACTTTACTTTTGTTATTTTGTTGCCCACTAATGCAAAAGATCTATGTTTTCATATTTCCACTTAAGATGAATTTGGGGAAAAGGAGGGCATAGTTCATGACGATTGCCTAAAGTAAAGCTAATTGCAGAAGCTTACAAATTTATGCTTAAATATTATTCTAAGAAAATTATCCTAGCTCTTGATATTAACATTTAAGAAATTATCAGTTATATTAATGTTCAGACAATCATCTGCTTTTTTAGATTGAAACATTGGTTGTTTATGTATGCGTATGTGCTTAAATAGAAAAAAAAAATCACTTCGACTTGACATAATTCTAGGTACACGCACACACCACAGGTATACATCCTTCAGTATTAGGTTGGATGTCTGGTGTTTTTATCACCAGGCTTTTCCTGTTTGGATGAAATCACTTTATGGAACACGTACTATGTTTAACTCATCAGCAAAGCCCGGTCTTTTAACTGCATGGTACAGAATTAATACTCTAATCCTTGCTTTATAGATTAAATTTCTGCCTCACATGCTTTTTACATTGCCTTTCACTTGAGGACTTTCGAAGCTATTTTCCTCACATTCTCTTCCCACTTCAACACTCCCCCTGTTACCACGGATCCAGCAAGCAGTCTCAGAGGTCTCCCGGGCAGAACCGAGTTGCGGTCCACCCTCGCCCTTAAGTACTGGGTTCAAGCGTACCTTACACTACCTACTAGACTGGGAATATGGGTTCGCTTGGCTCCAGAAGCCCCTGAAAAAAGAATATTTCTTCGCGTCCCATAAAGTGTCGGCCCGGCTTTCTCTCCCTGTGCACCTGCGCCCTCGCTCGGGCCCCCAACCTCTTCCGCACGTGTCCATGCCTGAACCGCACGCCGTTCTCAGCCCAGGGAGGGTCCGGCCCAAGGAGAGCCGGTTTGCCCCGCACATTGCAGGAGGGAGCGAAGACGGTGCGCCGCCCCCCACGCCCAGGTCTATTCTGCGGCAATACAGAAAGTTTACAGCTGCCCCGGACTCGCCGGGACTGCGGGGTCTGGCTGGAGAGCGGTGGCTTTTCTCCTGCGCGTCGGCCCCAGAGGGAGGGGACGGAGGGATGGCAGGCGAGCGGCGGGAAAGGTACTCACTGTGAAACAAACTGCGTCCATAGATCATGTCTGTTCCTTACACCAGAGGCTCCGATCTCCACTAATTCCATTTAGAGCCGGGAAGGGTTCCAGTGGCGGGGGACAGGATGAAGCGGAGAGGTTTTAAATATGCAAACCAAGAGCAAAACAAAGGGGGGCAAGAGAGAGAAAGAGAGGGGGAGAGAGACCCGCGCCCACACAGCAGCCAGATCCGAGCTGGCCCGTCCTCCGCTCCCGGCTGGCGCCCGCGCTCGCCCGCTCGCCCTGTCACCGCCGCGAAGCCAGCATCCCCACCATGACGCTGGCATCACACCCGGGCGCCGGCCGCCACCATCAGCACGGCCGCCGGCAGCAGCCGCCTCCTTTGCATCACCGCCGCCGCCGCAGCTGTCAGGAGGACGCGGCGGGCAGTCGGCGCGCGGGCGGCGGCGGGCGCGGGGCGAGCCCCGGGGCGCCCCGGGCCGGGGCCGGGCAGCGGGCGGAGCGGGGTGGGGGCCGGTCCAGACCGACGGCGGCGACGGAGCGGGCGGCGGCGGGGGCTGGCTCAGTCCCCCGTTTCATACACGACGAGCAGCAGGTCGGAGCAGCCTCCCCGGGAGGTTGTCCAGCGGCAGCACTCCTCTGTCCAGCCCTTGGGGATCTCCCGCTGAGGCATTGAAGACGAGAGGAAAGGGTCGGTCATCGGCTCGCCAGGCTCCGCGCCACCCCTGCGATCTTGCGGAAAGAGGAGCGGGTGGGTGGGCGTCTGGGAGGAGGGCTGGAGGGTGGCGGAGGGGAACGGGGGAGGCTCAGGGGGCGGGGAGGGGAGGACGAGGAAGGAGCAGGAAGATGGCAGAGTTACCAAGTGGGCGCCTTAGTCATGGCCTTGAGCGGCGCGACCCTCCTGGAAGCCCGGAGCAGGGGCGAACTCTGGCAGCTCCGCGCGGCCGGCGCCCCTGGGGCTGGTGCGTGGAGGGATCGGGCGGCGGCGGCAAGGACGGAGCCCCGGCTCGGGGCTGGGGGCAGGGGGAGGGGGCAAGGAACCGCCTGGGAGCCGTCACTTGGCCAGCCTGGACGGAGGGGCTAGGATGCAGCAGGCGAATCCCGAGCTGGATCCTCGTGCGGGATAAAAGGCGTGGGGGCGGGAGGGGCCATCACGTGAAAATCCCTTTCGGGGTTTGGTTTTTCACTTTTTAAGGGTTATTGAGCGCGATCCATCTGCCTCCCACCCCTTACATTCCAAGCCCGGAGGAAGTGGGAGCTTTGGAGCCCTCGCTCTTCTAACCGGGACAGAGGCTTCCTCCTTTACACGGGTCTCAGCCGGGAGTCGCGGCGGGGGCGCGCCGGAGGGGAACGCAGCAGTAAAAGTTTTGCGGTTAATCGGGGTCTGATGCAAAGGTCGCCGCCACCAAATTGCTCCCGTAAAGACCAGAGCTTCTTGCAATTTACCTTCCCCCTCCTCAAGAAATTAAAGACCAATCCAAGGCATTCAGGGGTCATCCTCTCCCAGCCCACCCCAACATGTACATCCACGCATCCAGGCGCGCGCGCGGCGCGTTAAACTCCGGGAGAAACGAGTTGCTGGGGAAACGGCACCGGAAGAACCCCAGCCTGGAAAACGCGAATAACTGAATACGAAATACCAGTGAACACCAGGCTGCGCGCGAAGGGCTGGGGCGCGCGTGAGTGTGGGGAGTCCCTCCCCGCGCGCTGCAGCACCTCCTCCCCCGCCGGGCTCCGTCCCGCCCTCCCCGGCCTCTGCGGACTCTGCCCGCGCAGAACACGGACGTGCCAACCGGACCCAGGGGCCACACAGTCCCCGCCATCGCCGGGTCGGTCGCGCACCTCGCGCCTCGCGAGGCGCTGGGGCTCTGGTTGGGGATAATGGCGGTGCGGGACGGGAGGAACTAGGCAGACCGCAGATGACAGCTGTGCTGTGAAGCCTCGGTGGCTTCACAAGGCCGAGGCGAGAGGAAAGGGCCCCAAGAGGGGGCAGGAGAGCGCTGGAAGCTGGGTGCTGCTCCGGGTCCCCTGTTCAGCCTCACTCCCAACACCTGCTGCTGCTGCGGCACTGGGACGCCCACGTGGGTGCGCCGAGGGTGAGGGCGCTCGCCACGGTCCTGCTCACATCGGCCGCAGAACAGAGGCTGGGAGAGGACGGAAGTCTCCCACCAAGTAGGGATGGGGGATACGAGATGGCACCCAAGTCCAGAAGGGATACCGGAGACCCAGGGCAGCCTCCACACTCCCTCCCCTAGGGTTTGGTTTCTCGTTTTCCAGGCAGCTGCAAGTCCACCACCGCGTGTAGGGAGAGGCGGGGGGCTGTGCGCGCGCGCTGGCGTGACCCATCCATTTAGGAAGACAGGTAGATGGGCAAGGAGAGAGGGGGGCAGAGAGAGCTAAGGAAAGGGCTGGAGCGGGAGACAGCGAGAGACCGCCATGGGGGGCTGGGAGAGAGGGAAGAGAAAGACGAGAGATGGACTGAGGGGGGGAGGAGCGGGAAAAAGAGGGGGTAGGAGGGGGGAGGAGAAAGAGGGAGAAGGGGGGAGAGGGAGAGAGAGCGAGAGAGAGCGCTCAAACCTGCAAGTCCACCAAAAACGGAGGCCTTGGAGAGGAGCCACAAGCTCCAGAAAAGGAAAACAGGTGAGCAGACGTTTGCACCTGGCTGGAGAGCCCTACGTATGTACCCAGTAAGTACTTGCGAACAAAACTCCAGGGACAAACAAGCAGAAGGTCCAGCGGGAGTCCTGTGACCCACGTGATGGTGGAACGCGGGTGGGGCGCGGTAGGAGTGGGATTAAGGAAGAAATACTCCAGCTGTCAAGAAGTAAAAGCACCCGGAGTGATGACTAGATGACAAAACATTTCTTGGATCAGGGTCGTCTACGGACGAGAAGGTGGGGTTCGTGAAAATAAGGGCCAGTATGCGAGTTGATAACTGAATAATTGAATGCTTAAGATCGGGTGGTATTTTTTATTTTTATATTCAAAATATGCCTTCACGAAAATGACAGATTTCTTCAATTAGAGTGACAACATTTACAGTTATTTTTTAGGGTTGAACGTGGTGTCTCACGCCTGTACTCCTAGCAGTTTGGGGGGTTGAGGCAGAAAGACTGTTTTTAAGCCAGGAGTGTGAGACCAGACTGAGCAAGGGCGAGAACTCCTACCGAAAATAGAAAAAGTAGCCAGGCCTGGTGGTTCTCCTTTAGTGCCAGCTCCTGAGGAGGCTGAGGCAGGAGGATCCCTGGAGCACACGAGTTTGAGGACGCTGTGAGCTGTGGTCATACCTCTGCACTCTAACTGGAGTGACGGAGTGGAACTCTTTCTCAAAAAAATCATTAATTAAAAATAAGTAAGTAAATAAAATGAAATTATTTTTAGGAAAATTAAGGATTTTTTCAATCACAATTTTAAGGTTAAGAAAACTTGATGTTGTACCCAGTGCACTCAAGTAACCTCTTCCTTTGCCCAAGCCAGAACGCAGATTTTATAACACAGCCTAGGCCACCTTCATACACAGGCTGTCATTTTATCAGGAGGAGGGAAAAGGAAATTCAGGAAAGAAATCCCAGGGAAAGGTCCCAAAATTGCTTATGTTTGAGGTCACATGCTCATGAAGAATGGCCTTGCTGATCTGTAATGCCCAGGGTTCTACTGGGTAATACTGTGGGCTGAGGCTGTCTAGCCTTTGAACTTCCACTCAAACCTGGGCGCCCAGGCAGTATGTGCATATCCGGATAGGACCGAGGCCCACTCAAGTGCTCTATTAACCAAGAGCTGAGGCCCTGGCTCCACCCTCTTAATCAGGCGCAATCATTTGCCAGAAGACTACATTCATACTTTTAATCATCCACAGCGTCCTGCTTGCTTGGCAAGCAACTTTCTCAAATCTTTGAATTCCAGAGTCACCACTTGCTGAGTAACGCTACCTACCTCTCTAATTAGCACCCACTAAAATTTCTTTCTTTTTGAGAAAAACCAACATAGGGAAAAAGTTGAACTTCTCCAAGGGAAGGTAGTACACACACGGTCAGATTACAAGATGTGTTTACCTTGAAAGGGACCATTTATAAACTCATAGCTTTTTTTGGCTCCGCACCTGTGACTCAATGGGCGAAGGTGCCAGGCACGTACACCTCAGCTGGCGGGTTCCAATCCAGCCCGGGCCCGCCAAAAAACAATGACGGCTGCAACCCAAAAATGGCCCGGCGTTGTGCCGGGCGCCCGTAGTCCCAGCTACTTGGGAGGCAGAGGCAGGAGACTCACACCAGCCCAGGAATTGGAGGTTGCTGTGAGCTGTAATGCCAGGGTACTCTATCCAGGGTGACAGCTTGAGGCTCTGTCTCAAAAAAAAAAAAAAAAAAAAAAAAAAAAAATAAATAAAAAAATATAAATATAAGGTTTTTAAAAGACAAAATAAAATGTATTAGAGATAGTATGTTTGTAATGAGACATTTGCAGTGATGGGTACCTTGCTATGCTCTATAAATATTCAATATGGAGAATTAAGACAACAGATAACAGTGTTTAGGTCAGAAAGAAGTAGCTATGGATTAC
>CAUYRH010159359.1:0-30905 GCA_963574655.1 Perodicticus potto | reverse complement strand
CATGAAAGATGTAAATTTGCTTCATATTAGGGCTGATTGAGGCTTTTTCTTGCTATCACATGGTTAGGAAGTGATCCCAGGGAACTTTTCTAGGGAACTGCTAAGTCTCTGTACTGCTGTGTGCGTCCCAAGCCCACTCACTGTAAGGAAGCATTGGGACTTAATGACCCTATAGTTGGACTTCAGAGGTGCAAATGTGAACATGGCTCAGCTACTTAGGAGCTGGGTCGGGCATGGCCCTTAACTCTTTTGGGGTTTGTGTTGTCATGATATGGATAAAGTGCCTTGCAAACTACAAATTGTCATGCCTGTTACTTATGACCTTGCGTGGGAGTGGGACTAGCACTGAGGGCCACTTCTTGACTTTCTGTGATCGTCACATGAGCCACAACACAAGTTTCACTCTGCAGAAGGCACTTCACGTGAGCCCTCTCTGCACAGTAACCTTTCCGAGCCCTGGTGACTTAATAACAAGAAACATCCATTATCTCACGTTTCTGTGGGTTGACAGGGCATTTCTTTTGCTTCATGCAGTGCTGACAGTGCTCTGCAGTCTTGGAGGGTCTGCCAAGGCCTTGGTCTCAAGGACTTCTGGTGGCATGCCTGGAGCTCAGTGCTGCTCTTGGCCAGGGCCCCCGCTCTCCTCCACGTGGGCGTCTCCACGTGCCACCAGGGTGTTATCACAGCATAATGGTTGAGTTCTGAGAAGAAATGTTCCAAAAGGATGGCCTCCAATGTGCAAATCTTCCCCAAATCTCTGTTTGCCTTGCCTTAGGCCAAAGCTGCCCCCATCAGTCTGGAAGGGGACTTCATGTCGGTCATGGCCTGCTTTACTGGGGCCACCACACAGCCGCCTCCAGCAGTGAGGCAGCGTGGTTAGGTTGACAGGTGAGGGGCCTGAGATGAAGAGGCACTGAGCAACTTGACCAAAGTCCCGGAGTTACTAATTAGCAGAGTATGGGCTGAGATGGGAGGATTTGGCAGATCGGGCCCTGTGCCCTGCTCTCATCCCCTCCTGTGTAGATGGGTCAATTGCAAAAGGGGACACTGCCTGCAAGGCTCCATTGCAGACATGGCTGGCTGTGATCTACTGCCACTGGCACCATGTTTCTCTCCCACCACACAGTGCACTTTGGTCCCCTCCCTTCTCTGTCCCCTCAGTTTCCTCCCTGCTATCACCTGGCCCTAGAAGGGTGAGGCTGTCCTCACTGAGAGGACAGAGTCCTGGAGGAAGCCGAGGTGCAAAGTCATCTAGGAGGAGCTGTGGGGCAACCAGAGCCTTTCGAGGCTGAACTTCATCCCACATGTGGTCATCCTAGTTGAGCCCACTGACTCCATCTGGGCCCCTCATGCCTGCTGGGAGTCCTAAAGTAGCCCCTGATTCTGCAGCACAGGCCCCTCGTCTACAAGGGCGTCAGGGGCACTGGCCTCCAGGCTCTACCTCTGCCTAACCTTGGCCAAGTCCCTTCGTTTCGCTCTGCTCCACGCTCACTGTGTCTCGGTGGAGGTTGGGCTACACAAGCTCCTTTCGGAACCTCTTCTAGCTTTGGAAGAAGTGATCAGGAGTTTGTTCAAAGCTAGTTGAAGGATTGTGGAGAACTGGGTAGGCTCCCAAATGAGGTCCCTTTGCTCAGTAGGAGGGGATCAGAGAGGGAAGAGGCAGACAGGATGGAGCAGGTAGATCAGGTCCCGCACTCACTCGGCCAACCAGTGTTTGTTGAGAGTGTCCTGTGAGGGTGGGAAGTTCTGAGGCTGAGCAACTGAGACAAGAGTGGTCAGAAGGGAGGGAAGGGGGGCAGCCCCTGTGGGGCCCTGCAGGCTGCAGCAATTCTTTTGTATACTGGGGAGATATCATGGAGTAACACGATCTGGTTTAGAGTGCTCACTCCAGGCTACATGGAGGATGGGCTCTAGGGTTAACAGATGAACTAGACATCCCTGGGCTAAGGTAGCTCTTGGCCACATGGCAGAGATCTACAGCATCTCCCACTCCCTATCTTCTGTCAAACGTGCTCCTTAAAGCCCTTGTTATGTGGTCTGGTGACTTCACCCTCCTTCAAGCCATCAACCAACTCAAGGCCAAGTTCAAGGTCTGCTGTATGCAGAGGTGAAGGCAGGAGCTGCTGCTGTGGGCAGGGCCCTCCGGCCTAGATCCCACCCAGGCAGCCACAGATGGTCTCCATTCCAGCTGCTGCTGGCAGACAACCTGGGGACAGCATGCTGTGGCTCCTCTCTCTGAAACTCCAGGCAACTTTGTTTGCAAAACTTCCTATAACAGAGCAGCCCTTCCGGGAGACCCAGGGGTAATGAAGCAGGAGGCCTCCTTCCCTACTCCTTTTTCCTTGAGCCGCTAAAGACCAAAGGTAGAGGGCCTTCTCCCTCCCCTGTGTCCCTGATCCTAGTGGTTGGTGATTTGCTAACTGGCAGCATGAGCTCATCCTGGGCTCTCCTTCTGTCCTTGTGTACCCTTAACCATTCACCACAACTTGACTTTGAGGGACTAACAGCCCTGTCCTGCCTGGTCGGTAAAACTCAAGCCTGAACTGCCCTCTTTAGGAGCAATGCAAGTTCATACTGGCCTGTGGTCTTTGAAATTTTTCTGAGGGCAGCGTGGTATCACGAAGAGAGCATAGGCTCTAGATAAATCCCAGTGTCAGTGTGGGCCCACTGCTCGGGCTGGGGTGGAGCTGAAGGTTGCTTAACCTTCCTGAGCCTCGGTTCCCTTGGCTAGACAATTAGGATGATAACACCCAGCTCAGGAACACTGTAAGGGAAATAAAACAAGGATGTGAAAAACACCATACATGTCTGATGAAAAAAAAATCACTGCCTATCCCTATCTTTGGTAGCCAACAGACTCTGGTTTTACCATCTTACATTTCATATTTACTCCTACACTTAAAATTTGAAATAGATGTAGAGGTTAGTTTAAATCGTACATCTGCAATGGTATAATTTTGACAATGAGGTTCTTCCAGAGTGGCCCATAGTTAGTGTTCCAAACCACCTCTTTTCTTCCTCTCACCCAGAGGTCCCTGTAGAGTGACATCAAAGGAAGGTGCTGGGACCCTCTTCTTCATGGCACAGAGGAAAAGAAACGCCCATAACACATAAAGAACCTACCTCCATTTACACACAGTGGCAGAACAACTCAGGTTTCAGATTTTCGGACATCTGGTCTCCCAGGAAGTCTTTACCTGAGGTTAGAAGAGTTGAGTGAGTTGCTGGAGTGGAAGTGAAGTGAACACCCCTAAGCTGGCCTCCAATTCTTGGTTCCAAGCCACCCAGATGGTGTCTAACATGTATTTTCTAGATTTATTCTAGTCTCAAGCTTCCCACAGGAGATCTGTATAGCTCTGGCTTGGCCCTGAATTTGTTGGCCTATGACTTATTTCCTGCCCTGTTTATGTCACTCCAGAGAGTTCCAGTCATGCATCCAGCAGCCTGTACGGATTTCTTTTATAATGAGCAAAGTAGTCAGCATGTACTGAGAACTCATATTGTGCCTGGCTACGCATATATTTCTCATTTTGTCTTTTCAACAATCTGGGTTAGATTGTTAGTATAATTTTCCCTCTTTTGCTAATAAGGAACAAAGGCTAAGAGGAAAGTAACTTGCTAAAGGTCGCTGCGCTGGCTGGTGCTGTGTTAATTTTAGTCATTCCCTTCCCTTCTTGGTTCCCAGTTATAAGAGTCATATAGGGTTGGGCAAAAAAAAAAAAAAGATGGTATGAAATTTGGAAGGCAGGAGTGGCTCAGGGCCACTATGCTCTAATAATTACCATGGTTGCACCTGGTGCTGGACAGATGCAAAGCTGTCTGGGAGGTCCCAGTTTCTCCTTATGCTCCTCTGCGTCACATCTAGCTTTTCACCTTGATATCTGCACCTCCTGACCAGTAAAGGACCCAGACCCTCATCCAGAAATTGACCATGGACTCACAGAGATGGTAACTGGACAGAAACAGCCATTTTCCACTGCCTTCTCCAGGAACTTCCCCTTTGTCGTTCCACTACAGTGGCTGGAGAGGTGCAAGGTGCAAGTTATAATTATTGTGATATGAGATCATCTCTGGAGGAAACTTTGATTTTATGAAGATCCAAATATAAAGAGATTTGGGCATCTGAGTGGGCAATGCTCCAGGGCCTTTGCCTTACACAGCCCATGGAGTCCCCATACTAGAGGAGAGAGCCTCTCGGTTGAAGTCCAGTGCCTGGGCGCTCTGTGGAAGTTGCTGGAGCAGCAGGGATGATGGGTGGGAGAGAGGCTAGAAGATGGGATTGCGGCCTATGAGATGTTGGCTGGGCTCACATGGGCACAGCCTGCCCTCCTGAGTCCAGGTGGGCATGTGCCAGGAGCTACAGGTTCCTCCACAGTCCCCTAGGAAGGGACAAGGCACAGAACTTGAAGAGCAGCTAATGTCTCCTTGGAGCTAGAGAAGACATTAGTCCAATAACTGGGAGAAGGATCAATTTATCATTTCTTAGACTTAATGCCTAATTTTAGCCACTTGATCTTAGTGTGCCCTGCAGAGTCTGCATGCAGAAGTGGTTCTGTGATGTACTGAGGCAGGATGGGAAAACCTGTTCAGGCAGAATTTGAGATTTGAGCAAGTCAGTCAGTCCCGATGAACTTCAGCTTCTTCACTTGCAAAATGGGTCAATCACTCCCATGTCCCCAGGTGGCTAATGCCTTGGAAGACTCCATGAATGGAAGGGCTGAGCACAATTCTTCATACATATAGGGCATCTGGAGATATGTCAAGGACCTGACCCAACAAGCAGGATACTTGGTGTCTAGCCTGGGTTCTGTCTCTTGCCCTCAGCATGATCTTGAGGCCCTGATCATTGGAGGAGGTGGAGATGATCATTAAAGGGCCCCTGAGCTCTCACTGCTCTCCCAGGCCAGGTTTCCACCCTAAGTCTCACAAATCCCACCTCTAGCAAGAGTAGGGAACAATGAACTATGACCTTTCACCTTTCTAGGGGTGGGAGGAGGGATCCCTTGTTGGGCTAAAGGAAGGACAAGACTGGGGCTTTCCTTCCCATTTAGCAGGTATGTGGGATTCAGGGTGCCCATTGCAGAGGCCTGCCTTGTGGCACTCTGGAGCCCACAAGTGTTCTGCTTCATTGTGTTCTCATGTGTCCAGCTTGGCTTTCCCATGCCCCCTCTCCTCCTGCTGCACTCTTCCTCCTCCTCTCTGTCTTCCTGAGCTAACTCACTCAGCACCACAAGTCAGAGCTGATGGCAACACTAAGAACAGAGAGGAAGGCAGGGAACTCATCCAAGGCCACCCAACACAACTTCCATTGGCCCCCTACTGTGGACCAGGGACCCTGTCCTTTGGAACTGTCATGCTACCTCTGGCCAGGAGATTGCCCATTCCCAGCCTGAACATCCATGGACAGAACTGTGGAGACAGCAGAAAGGGAAACTTTCAAAGGCCACCAGGATGCTGAGACATATGCTCACAGAGAATTTCCTTCTTAACTAGAGAAGTCAGGACTTTAGTGATGAGAAAGATAAGGGCAAAGGAGAAGGAGGTCATGGTAGAAACAAGTCACAAAAGGTAGCTGGATAGGGTGGGAATGGACTTACTCTCTTGCTCAGTAGAGCCTAAAAGAAAAGAAAGAAGAAGGGAAAAATCAAAAATTACCTTCCACCACTGACAGAATCTAGGATCCATTATGCATATGGTCAACAAGGCTCAAACTCTGCAGCCTTGCAGAAAGCAGAAATGGCTTCTTTTATTGAGGGCCCTAAGTTGCTTGACAATCATCCCTTAGTCTCACTCCAGAGAAAGGTCCAACCAGGGTTGCAGTGTTTTAAATTTATGGTCCTGGTTCAACTGACTTGCAGCTCCAGACACTGAAAAGGGCACCTGGCAAATAATATGTGAAAAAGGAGAAGGTGGGGAGGGACAACTGAGGCCTGTGACCTTCAGTCTTGTGTGTTGACCCTCCCAGAATTTCAGTCACACACAACTCTACAGGCAGAACAGATCCTGTGTCACCTGCTTCCATGAGGGTACGGGGGTCATACCGAAAAGCACTTGGCCTCCTTCAGATTTAAGTGTTCCCAGGAACATTGATCCTCCCAACTGAGTGGTTGTACAGAAGTAAGCAGTCAATCTCAGAAGCAGCTGATGGAGGTCCAACTGGCTGATGGACATCTAACCAGCTAATGGAGGTCCAGACAGCTGATGGACATCCGAGCAGCTAATGGAGGTCCAGGCAGCTGATGGACATCTGTAACATTCTTAGCTTGGAATAAGAAAGCTGCATAGAGTCCAGGCCTCATATGACCCAACAGCTGTGGTGCTGAGTGAGTTAGCTCAGGACACACAAGACTTCTCTTTGGGTACAGCTTTTATTAGCAGTTCTGGGAAGCTTATTAAGTAGAAGAACATGGCTGCTGGTGGGACCATGAAGCTGTTCCTCATTAGACATGTGGCCTTGGGTCAAAGCACTGCCTGATCTGCTGACCTGCCCCAAGAACTCTGGCACAAGATGAATGGGATGGGGAGAATTAGAAGGGGAGCTTAATTTGCATAAACCTCCTAGGCCTTATGGGATCTCTTGGTTAGGAGTCTTTGAGGAGATTATTAAACCTTCCAATGCCAGGATTAAAATTTCCTTCACCCCAAACAAAAGTCAGCCCCTCAACTTCTGGAGGAGGAGTGTTCCCGAGAAGAAAAAAAGCTCACCATGGTGGGGAGGTTGCCTCATCTTGGTCAAGGTAGTGATTTCTAATTATCAGGGATAAATTGGGCAGATTCTTGCTGTGCAGAAAGGGTCTGGACCTTGGGTAGAAGTGATATTGGAGCAATCTAGACAGATGTCCACTCCCATACAAAAATAGAAAGAGTGCTCAAATTTACAGAGACTCTAGCTATAGAGACAAGATGCTTATTTGTTTGGAGAACAAGTATCCTTCCTCTTGGAGAAGAAAGAGCTAGGCCTGGCCTCAGCCTTGGGGTCAGAGGGTGGGGCTCAGGAGCTAGCAGAGGTGGGCTCCTAAGGCAGGTAATGCTGATGACATCTGGTTTTTGATTCCATGCCAGAGATTAAACAGCCTCTTGGCCCACCTCCATTTCGAAGGTCAACTCTGTCACTGACTGCTAGCTGTTGCATGTGACTATTCAAGGAATATCACAAAGAGGAGTCCCACCAAGTACACAAACACAAAGCCATATGGCCAGGTATATTTGAAGAGGCAGCCTTCCAGGGCCTTTCTCCCTTTCTCATGGGCTCAAGCTTTGTTCCCCAATCTTCCACCATCTTCCCTGCCCCCATTCTGTACTCTGCTCACCAACACCCCTCCCCAGTATTCTACATGAGGATCCAAACTCCTGGTCGCATGTCCCTATAGCTGCTCTCCTCACCATGACCAGGCTCCTTTTCTATAATCTGTAGCACTTGTTTTATCTTCCCCAGTGGGTTATAAGTATCTTATGAACAGGACCTGTGATTTACATCTTTGTCTTCTACAGAGCCTTAGTAGCATGCAGTGCACACAGTAGGTACCCAATCATAGTTTGGTGAACGTAAGATCTGAATAAAAACTTGGAATGAGATCATTCCCTAGTGGGTGGCGGTCCCTTAGTTGGCAGTTTCTTTCTCTTCCCAGAAGATCCTTGGCCTGTCCATCCTGCCCCCCAGAATTGACAGCACCCAGCAAGTCCTTACACTCAGGCCTCAGAACGCCCTCCTCATCTAAACATTAACCAAACACAGGGGTGAAAGGGGACCCTGCAGCAGAGTTGACCGGGTGAGATGGCTCTCTGTCCTTCTGGGTACTCACGTCCAAGGCCCGTGTGAATGCGGGAACGAGGGCACAGCAGCTGCACACAGTGGTAGGGACTGGGAGCAGCCTGTGTGCAAAGAAACAAAACCGCCTCATCTTGAGTGGGCTTCTCTGGCTGTACATATGGAGGCCATGAGAGGCTCAGCCTCAGACTTGAAGGGAACCCTCAGACCCACATCTGGAGGCCATTTCCCATTCAGCTCACCCCTCTGGGAAAAGCAGCACACACTTTATTGTGCTCCGCGTCCTGCCTTCGTTAGTCTGGCCTGCGTTCCCTGCCCCTCTGGGTCAGAAGGAGTAGCAGGCACATCGACTCGTGTGAACTCACTTGCTCTCCAGTTCCTCTGCACCTGCTCCCTCCTGGACCATGAATCCAGCCGTTTCCACAGCAAATAGTCATAAACAGCCGGAAGGGGACCAGGATGTCAGGTGCACAAGGAGGGACAGGGAGTTGCTACAAACCCTTTGGCAAGGCCCATTTTCATACAGATGTTTTTAGCCATAATCTGGGGGAAACTAAAAAGCAAGAAGTGGGCCAGGTTACTAATGACAAAGCCTGCAAAGTACATTAGGCTGAAGCTCAGACAGTGACTCAGAACTTCCTCAGGATGCTGATCTCCGCCTCACATCCAGCTGCGTTGGGGCAAGGGACAGGGGCCTCAGGAAGGGGAGGTGTGCAGCCCAGGAAGCTGGTGCTGAGGAGGTAGGCCCTGCTGTGCAAAGACAGACACCCTGAATACCCAAACCCACACTCTTTTGTGGCATCAGTCCACTTTCCTTAATGCTAATTGGCACAGCTCCTGAAATGTCTACAGGACATCCACCACGTGCAGGCTCTGAGGCTAAGACGCACTGTCTGCACCCTTTCATTTCCGGCTATGTGGGTGATGGGTATTTGTACAGATGACAGACAGGATGGGCTGTGTCTCACATGAGGACAGGGCTACAACATGCAGGCGAAGCACAAAAGTGGAGTGGAATGGAGTAATCTGTCTTGGGGCCATGGGGCAGCTCCTTGGAGAATCTGGGAGGACAGGCAGAGAAAGCAAAGTACATCCCAGGAAACAGCATTCCAGGGTGGGACACCTCCTGGAAATGGCACAGAGCCTAGTGTCCTGGAGCGTGGCACGTCTTTGGCCATAATCAGGAAGACAGTTGCTGTGAGAGATGGTGCTGAATGCATAGAGGGATCCAGACTGGGCAGGGCCCAGGATGGCAGGATTAAGGAAAATATTCATGGAGTGTTTCAAATGTGAATTAGTTACCAACTTTTACAAATTAAGAGATTTCATAAACAAAGCTTGTTTCCCACATCTGGTGAAACTCTCAAAGTCTGGCAATGTGGGGTCTTCATTCCCTTGTAGCTAGTCTCAGCTGTGGCTGGGTGGCGGCTGCCCCTAAACAGAACAAGCACTCTCCAACCTGCCATGGTCCTCACCACTCCCTGTTAGGCCCTTTATCAGCTCACTCCCACCTGCTTCCCTCTGTCATCCACCTGCCCTCATGATCTCTGCTCTGAACCTCAGGGAGACCCCAGAAATGCCAGCAGAGGCTGAGGAATTGCTGCTGAAATGTGATCAGGAAAATCTCTGAAGAACAGTAAGAAGTCTGTAGCCCAGAGTCAGTGAGACTAGTGAGATGGTTCCTGAAAGCATCCCTGTAGAAGGAAAGACACGAAGAAGGCTGAAGCAGGACAAGGGAAGGAAGGAGAGGTTGGGAAGAATTTCAGAGGTACAGCAGGCTTTCACAGTGGCTTAGGTGATAGGCATGAGGAACAGGGAGAAGCGGAGGTGAAATCCAGGATTGCAAGACCGGGCTCTAGGACAGAGGTGGAGGAATTCCAGGCAGATGTGGGGGGCAGAGCTGGATTCTAGGAGAGGATAGTGAGCCCTGCTCAGGCAGGGACAGCCCTATGCATATGTGTGGACATGCTGGCCTGGGCCTTGGTTCCAGAGGACTGGAGACCCAGATTTGCAATTCCCTGTGGAGATGACAGTCCAAGAGACAAATGTGGAAGGAAGGCCTTGCAGAGGGAGGAAGGGGAATAAAAACATGCTTCCTCGCTGCTCCCCTGGCAAACTCAGCTCCCACCCTGGGAAATTAATCAGCACTTGCGTTCTGAGGAGGACCCCTGCCTGGAGGGGAGGCTCTCTATGCTATAGACCAGGCGTCCTCAAACTTTTTAAACAGGGGGCCAATTCACTGTCCCTCAGACCGTTGGAGGGCCGGACTATAGTTTAAAAAAAAACAACTGTGAACAAATTCCTATGCACACTGCACCTATCTTATTTTGAAGTAAAAAACAAAACAGGAACAAATACAATTCACACCAATGCATGTGGCCCGCGGGTCGTAGTTTGAGGACCCCTGCTATAGACTGTGCCTCCACACACCATATGTTGAAATCCTAACTCCCAATGTGAAGGTATTTGGAAGTGGGGTCCTTGGGAGGTGATTAGGTCATGAGGGTGGCTCCCTCACCAATAGGATTAGTTTCATTAGGGTGAGGTCCCTCATTCCTTCTTCCATGTGAAGACACACATGGAAGAGATGGTCATCTTCCCACACATGTGGCCATCTTCCTTTCACATGAAAGACCACACACGAGAAGGCGGCCATCCACAAACCAGGGGGTGCGCCCTTACCAGACGTGAATCTGCTTGATCTTAGATTTCCCAGACCCTAGGACCCTGAAAAATAAAGGTGTGTCGTTTAAGCCACCCAGTCTGTGGTGTTTTTGTTATAGTACCCATCATCACAAGGACATCCTCACCTGAAAAGATGTGTCCCTCAGAGGGCAGAACAATGTCTACCACTGCTTCTCAGGCATGGAGGGGCAGTGGGTGTGGGCCAAGCCTACATCACATAAAATAACTTTGTGTCCTGTTCTCCTAAAGCAATCCTGGGGGATGGGGTGTGGTGGAGGCTGAGTCATGGGAACCTCTTCATCAGATGGTTCGGGACAATGAGTCACAACTCTGGTTTTTAATCAGAAGCAGAGTAGAGACCTGAAGAGAACGTGTCTATGACCAGGTCTGGGGGCTTACTTGCTGGTGAGTGTCCCTTAAATAATAACAGCTGCAGCTGTCACCATGTAGGGCTTCCAGTTCAGACGTTCACATGTGTTTCTCTGCTGGATCCCAGTTTCTAGTTACGCTTTTGTCCTGTGGCTATTTGATGACTGCATCCATGGCCAGGCTCTGTGGGAGCAGAAACTGGGTTTGGTTTCACTCATCATTACAGCTTTAGCATCCAGTCCATTTGAAATGCATGATTGAATGAAAAGCATGAAGAAATGACTCCACTTGGTGTTGAAAATCACTGTAATGTGCCAGTGTGTGTGTGTAACTTCTATACATGTGTATGCTATTTTATATGCATAATAGCTTTGGGAAAATAGGAATACATAGGACACTAATAATAGAGAGAGTCTCCTGGAGACAGAGACAGGAGACAGAAGTCTGGGTGACAGAAAAACTTATTTTCACTTTACATGTTTTTCCTCTACCATATCCCACCCCATTCTGCTTTTACAATGAGTGGAAAGAGTTTACAAAGTAAATAACACTAATCACATTGTTCCACAACTCTCTTCCACTGAATAACATATGGTAAGCATGTTATGGTCTGTCTGCCTGACCTTGATTTTGAACCCTGATGGGATGCTGGTCCACATTCTGGCTCTTAGAGTCTTTTCTCTGTTGGGTTGACGCCACACTTGGGTTTGGGAATGGCAGCGTGACACTTTATGGCTTGAGTTTTGCATCAGTTTCTTGAGGACAAAGCCTGCACTATGGCCAGCTGGGACCTAGCTCTTAGAAGTAGATGAAGAAAGGGGGACATTCTCCATGGGCATATCCCATATGTGAAAAGATGTGTCCTCAGGGGGCAGAGCAATGTCCACCACTGTGTCTCCACCACAGGCACAGAGGGGCAGTGGGTGTGGCCAGGAAGAAGTGAATGTTGTGCTGAGTGAGGACCCCCAGCAGATGGGTGATGTAGTCAAGGCTGAGAGGGGGGACATGTGAGAATCAAGGGGAGCCAGAGAGCTGCTGAAGGGTGTGCACTAGGTGCTGGATGAACCTGGTGCATGGGCTGGGGCTTCCGTATAGAGGTTGACTTCACCCATGCCACAAATACAAACCCTTCCATTTCTATCAACTTCTCCTTCTGCAGAACCTAGGCAGGACCCAGACCTCCTAGCCTTTGGCCAAGAAACTCCAGGCAAGAGACAGTTGGGCATGTTGGAGAAGCTTTGATTTGGGAGTCAGAACAATGGGATACAGTACCCCAGTCTTGGCTCTACCAGTTACTCATACAGTCCCTCTGAGGCCTGTTAAATTAAACTAAATTTGGACTAAGGCTGCCTTCCTGCTTGGAGTTCCTAGGTAGCAAACTGCGCCTTAACTTCATATATGAACAAGCTGCAACCTAACAAAGAATATATACTCTTATAATAAATAGCTGATAAATAAATAAGTAGCTAATAGATAGCCAATTGGAGCAAATTAGCTTCAGCCAATCACAGACTGCCAACTGATTAAAACAGGTCCACATAAGGCAAATGCTTCATCACACCATGCCCAAATAAGCCAAAGGTCCAGCTATAACCAGTCAAGCTATTTCATCATGGAGCTTTCTTTTTTTGTCTATAAATACTGCCTGCTCATGCTCTTAACGTGCAGCTCTCTGAACCCTCTCTTGGTTCGGACTGTTGCCTAATTCATGAGTCATTCTTTTCTCAGGTAAACTCTGCTAAATTTAATTTCTGTAAAGTTTTTCTATTAACAACCTGAAATGACTTTCATTATACTCTGTTTCAAGATATATGTAATCTGACAATTAAGTTCATGAACTCATCCTAGAAAAAGTGCTTATACCTTATTGCTGAGTATCACTACAGGTACCTTAGAAGTACTCCCTTTGGGAAACTATGCACTGATGCCAGCACCTAGTCCATGCTTCAAAGCAATTTTGGAATTCTTTCTTGGAATGACCATCAGAGTTATTGTCGTACAAAATACACAAAAATAATAATAAAGGCCACTCAGCAAGACACTACCACACATCAACATGAGACACTGATATACCAAAGTTATGAAACCTTTTTGAGTTGTTTGTACAGTGCTACCAAACTCACAGTGGTAGGTTCATGAACTTAGCCCTGCTGGTTATTCCAGAAAAAGAGTTCCAAAATTGCTTTGCAGGGGCCACTAGGTGCTGGCATCTGTGCATAGCTTCTCAAGGGGAGTACTTTGAAAGTGACCATAGTGATTGATACTCAGCAATGAGGACTGTAGCACTTTTTCTAGAATGAGGCAGACTTAATTGTTAGTCCTATATATACTTAATGATATGTGCAAAATATTTCATATGATTATTGAAATTTTCTCTTCTGTATTTATTCCATTTTTTTGTTTGTTATTTGTGTCTTTTTAAAATTTTCTTGATTAGCTTAGTTTATATCTCCTGTATTTTATTTACTTTTTTCAAAGATCCAGTTTTTGGATTATTTATTGGTCCTAATTCTCTATTATCAAATTAATCACTTTGTTTTCATATTTTCCTTTTTATTGTTTAATTTATTCTTTTTCTTTCTGTCTGCTTTGGATCTTAATTCATTTGTTGTAATTCTTATTTTACTGATATAGTTATCAAAAGTTATTAAATTTCCTCTGAGCACTGCTTTATTTGTTTTCTTTATTTGTGTACTCTCTTATTTTTCCAAGAAATTTTATTTATATTTTTCCCTTTAATTTGTGAATAGTTTAAAAAGTAGTTTGCTAATTTCTAGATGAAGGGGATATATTTATGATATTGTTGATGTTTAGTTTTATTACATTGTGAGAAGATAATTATTGTTTATTGAGGTTCTCTTTGTGACTTACTATGAGGTTTTCATGAATGTTCGTTCATATGCACTTTGAATTGTAAAGAAGATTTGTTCTTTGTTACTAGGGTACAGAGTTTGCTGTACTGTCTTACTAAGGTTGACCACAACTTGATCTATTCATTTTTCTTTGTTTTCTTGATCTGCCCTGGACTAAGAGATAAATTAAAATCTCTTGCAATGGGATCGGTGCCTGTAGCTCAGCAGCTAGGGCACCAGCCACATACACTGGAGCTGGTGAGTTCAAATCCAGCCTGGGCCTGCCAAACAACAATGCCAACTACAACCAAAAAATAGCCGGTGTGTTGTGGTGGGTGCCTGTAGTCCCAGCTACTTGGGGAGGCAAGAGAATGACTTAAGCCCAAGAGTTAGAGGTTGCTGTGAACTGTGATGCCATGGCACTCAACCCAGGGTGACATAGTGAGACTCTATCTTAAAAAAAAAAATCTTTTGCTATGGACAACAACATACACTTGGGAAAGGAAGTCCTGTTCAATAAATGATTCTGGGAAAACTGTATGGGTACAGGCAGAAGAATGAAACAGGACCCCCTATCCCTCACCTATACAAAAATTAATTTAAGGTAGATAATAGATTTAAATGTAAGACATGAAACCATAAAAATTCTAGAATAAAATTTAGAAAACTCTTCTAGATGTTGGTGTAGACAATGAATTTGTGACTGAGACTCCAAAGACAAAAATGGCAAAAAATAAATAAATAAAATTGATTAAATTAAAAGCTTCTGAACAGTAAAGGAAATAATCCACAGAGTAAATAGACAACTTACAGAATGGAAGAAAATATTCACAAACTATGTATCTGACAAAGAGCTAATATCCAGAATCTACAGTGAACTCAAATTATCAAGAAAACAAACAAACAAACAATCCTGTTAAAAATGGGCACAAGGCATAAACAGCAGTTTTTCAAAAGAAAAATATGAAGAAATGTTCAATATCACTGATCATCAGGGAAATGCAAATTAAAACTATAGTGAGAAGTCCCCTTAACCCAATCAGAAGGGCCATTATTAAAAAGTCAAAAAAACAGTGGATGCTGGTGAGGATGCAGAGAGAAAGGAACAATTACATGCTGCTGGTGGCACTGAGAGTTAGTAGCACCGCTCTGGAAAATAGTATGGAGATTCCTCAAAGAAATGGAAGTAGATGTACCGTTCAATCTAGCAAACCCATTACTAGGTATCTACTCTAAGGAAAAGACATCATTTTATAAAAACAAACAAACGAAAAAAAACACCAGTCCTCAAATTTTTATTGCAGTATAATTCATAATTGCAAAGATGTGGAACCAACCTAAGTGCCATTCAATTCATGAGTGGATTAAGAAAATGTGATGTTTATATATACACAAACACATACATATATGTACATACATACACATATATCCATACACACATGCATATATACATACATTCCATGGAGTACTATTCAGCCCTAAAAAGCAATGAAATAATGTCTTTTGCAGCAACTTGAATGGAATTGGAGACTATTATCCTAAGTGAAATGCCTCAGGCATAGATAAATGAATACTACAAGTACTATCTAATAACGTGGAGCTAATACATGGGCACAAAGAGATGGGGAGATTATTGGACACCAAGTAAGGGGTAGGAGTAAGCAGGGAGGAGTAAAAAACTATCTCGTGGGTGCAGTGAACTCTATTTGGGTGATGGTCACCTTAACAGCTTCATAAAAGGTACCCATGTGACCATTTGTATCCCCTTAATAAAATAAATAAAATCTCCTCCTATGTGTGTCAATTTCTTCTACTTTTTCTGGGAATTTTTGCTGTATGAAATTTGCTGCCGTGTCGACTGGATCTAAATATTCATAGTTCTTACATCTCACTTGTGAATTACAACCTTTGGCACTATAAAGTGTCTTTGACTTGTTTAATATTTTCCTTGACCTGAATTCTTCCTTTCCTTATATTAGTTTCATGACTCTTGATTTCTTCTTGGCATTTACCTGGCATAACTTTGCCACCCTGCCCTCTTTAAAAAAATATTTTCAGTCTTCCTGGCTCACTTTGTTCTAGGTGTGATGTTTATATGCAGCACAAAGTGGGATTTTGTTTTGCCAATCAATCTAAAATTTTCTTAAGAGGTAAAGTTAGCCCAATTTATGGATAGAGGATATTAAATTATTTGTTTTGATTTTTGCAATACAACTTTGTTATATTTCTTGTTTTTATTTTATATTTGTCTTTTTGTATTTTACATATTTGCTTTCATTTTTAATTCTTTTGGCCTTTTTTTTCTGTATTCTTCTCATCTTAGGAGAGTGAATTTTTGTTATTGTTTTTCTAATGTTTACTGTTGTTATTAAAATTTATATAATATTCTTAGACAGTATTAATTTTCTTCTATAAACAAGCATGCTTCCCCTTCCTTCTTATTCTTCTCCCTTTCTTCTACCACCCTATTAACGCTGGCTAATAAAAGTATCTTTTTGTATGTATCTTTGCCACATTAAATATGCACATACTTGGCACCTTTTTCATTACCACATGTTACAGGCAAAGCAATTAGAGAACTTTGTTTCTCATCTTTTTAACCTGTCCTTGTCACTTAAAAATAATTGCATCCACTATATATTATTAGAGCATAGACTATTTATATTTTGTGACTCAAATCTCTGCTTTTCTGTTTGTTTTTAGAGTCATGCTATAGACTCAGCTTTCAAATAATATTACATCATTATACATACAGTGTAAGAAGCTAAACACAGTATAATCCCACTTCCTCCCTCCCTTTCTTTATGCTATTGTTGTTGTATATTTCACTTGTTGTAAAGAGACTTTTCAAAAAGAACAAAATCTGTTGTATTTACTCCTATCTTTACCATTTCCAGCAATCTTCATTTCTTTGTGGTAGTCTGAATTTTCATCTGATATTTAATATTATATTCTTCTGCCTACAAAATTCCTTTTAACAGTTTTTATAGGGCAGACCTGCTGGTAATGAATTATTTATTTTCCCTTTGTTTTCAAAAGATATTTTCACTAGGTGTGAAATTATGAGTTGACAGGTTTTGCAGGGGTTTTTTTTGTCCTTTGCTCAGTACTTTAAAGATGTTTTTCACACCACTTGGGGGTGGGACACCATTAATAGAGGAAATTCACACAGCAAACATAAGCAGTGTCACCTGGCTCATTGTACCCTCAGTGGTTCCCCAATAATAATAAAGAAAGAAAGAAAAAGAAAAATCAATAAACAATATCACAACAAGTATTTTTAAAAAGATGTTTTTCTACCTTCTGGCTTACAAAGTTTATGATTAGAAGTCTGCTATAATTCTGATGTTTTCTTCTGATGTGTGTACAGCTGTCCTCCCCATTGGTTGCCATCAAGATTTTCTCTTTATCTTTGGGTTTTAATAGTTTAACTACATGAGCTTAGCTTTGTTTTTGTTTGTCCTTTTTGGGGTTCTCTACATTTCATGGAACTCTGATTTGTTGCTTTTAACTAATTTTGGACATTATATATTCAAATACTTCTTATGTCCTGTCCTGTCTTTTCTTTCTTGGATTCTAATGTTAGATTATTAGCATGTATAATACCCACAGCTTTTGGCTACTCTTCTTATTTGTTGTTGTTTTTATTAATTTGCCTCTTTATGTTTCAATTTGGATAATTTCTATTGATTGGCCCATTTTTGAGTTTGCTGTTTTCTCCCTCTGTTTTATACATTCTTTGTATAAGCCATCAAAGAAATTCTTTATCTTTTTCTCTTCATGTTAGCATTTCTATTTAACTCTGTTTCATAATTCCATCTCTCCATTTCTTCACACATGGTGTCTGCCTTTTCTACTAGATCCTTTTCCATGAAACAATCATAATTATTTTAAAGCCTCTGTTAGTTCCAATATTGTTATCTGCAGGCCTGGTTCTGTGAATTGTTTTATCTCTTTACAATAGATTACTTTTCTGGCTTTTTTGTATGCCTTGTAAATGTGCATATGAGTGTGTCTTTATAGTTTTTAGCGTTCAGATTTCAAACTTTGTGTGTAGAATGACAGTAAAGATTGAGGTAAATAGTATTTATCTCAAGAAGTAAGTATCTTTCTATGTTTGTCAAACCATTTGTGTTGGGGGTTGAATCAATATAATCAGTAGTTGCACTGAATTTTAGTTTTGTGGTTGATTGATTCAGTGCAACACACACTTCAAAACCCTCCAATGATGGGCTCCTGCTACCTTGCATTTAGTATGGGGACTTGGGTGTCAGAAAACTTTTCTCATTGTGCCTTTTCCCTCCCCAGCTTTCAGGGTACCCTCTGCACCACAGAAGAAGACCCTTTATATTCTTCTCCAGCCACAGACTATTATTGCTCATTACTCAGTATGACACTCAGTTAGAGGAAGGTGGGATTCTTGGTTTTTCTGATCTTGTCTTAGTTTTAGGTAGGCTTTATATACCTGGACCACATTATTCATGCTTCTCCCTCCTGTGGCATCCACATCTCACCTCCTATCTAGGGCAGGGGAGGGCTTTTTGCCTCACATGTCTCCAACCCCAGTGATAACAGACTTGTGCTTTGTATCAGTGCAGGATCCTGGGACTGAGTGTGTTTCCTGCCACTCACGAGTAGTAGACAGGGAGCAGAAGGATTTTCTATCCCTCCTCCAATGTCAAATAGCTTTTGCTTCCACCTGCACCCAAGGGAAGTGGCTTTTTGCCCAGACCCTTAGCTTCTTGTCCTTCCAGCATCTTAAGACTTTCTCTTAGTAAAAGAAAAGGATCTGGAAGGCAGCCGGTGTTTTATGCCTGCCCTCCCGTGGCAGCAGACTGGCCAGGTTTTAAGCCTATTTTCTAATGTAAGATCTTCTGCCTTCTCTCAGTTTTTCTCAATAGTACCTGATAAAGGGTCATGGTGAAGAGTTGTGAGTGAAAGTTTTAAGACTGAGCAATAGAAACTATAGAAATGTGAATAAAAATAAGCTACTCTTCAATGGTACTGGAAAAATTGGGTATACATATGCATAAAACAAACTTTAATAACTTGGATTATATCTAAAAATTAACTCAAAATGGATCATAGATTTAAAGGTGATACTTAAAATTATAAAACCTCTGTAAGAAAACATAAGAGAAAAATCTTTGTAAATTCAGGCTAGTTCAAGACTTTTAAAAATATACCCAAAAGCACGACACATAAAATAAAGAATTGATAAATCTGACTTGTTTAAAATCAAAAACTCTGATTTTCAAAGACACTGTTAAAAGAATTAAAGACAAGCCACAGACTAGGAGAAAATATTTGTAGAGCATGAATCTGATATAGGACTTGCATACAGAATATATAAAGAACTCTCAAAACCCAATAATAAGAAAACAAGAAACATAATCCAAAAATGAGCAAAAGACTTGAATAGACATTTTACCAAAGAAGATAGCTGGATGGCAAATAAACACAGGAAGAGATGAGCAACATCTTTAGCCATTAGTTACATGCAAATTAAAACCACTATATTAGAAATGCCAATTAAAACTACTACAGTGAAATTATCACTACGCATCTACTAGAAAGGCTAAAACTGAAAGCCTCACCATACCAAAAAAGTAGAACTATGAAAATGCTAAAAGAATAGTATAACCACTACAGAAAATAGTGTGATGATTTCTTGAAATGTTAAACATACGTCTCCTATGTGACTTAGCCACTGCCTTCCTAGGTTTTTACAAAGAGAAATGAAAACATACACCTGTAATAAAGACTTGTACATAGATAAGCATCACAATTTTTTCCATTATAAATATCCACCAACAGGTTAATGGGTACACAAATTAAAGCATACTTATACAATGGAATACTATTCAGCAATAAAAAGAAATGCACGTGAGTGAATCTCAAAGTAATTAAGCTGAATGGAAGAAGCTTAACAATAGAGAGTTCTTGTTTCATTATTGCATATACAGGGTGTCCACAAAGTTTGTGTGCGATTTAAAATAATTGTAAATTTTTTATTTAAAATAATTGTAAATTTTAAATTGCACACGAACTTTATGGACACCCTGTATATAAATTCTAGAAAATGCCAACTAACCTAGAGTGATAGAAAAACAAATCAATGTTAGCTCAGAGATTGGAGCTGGGGAGGCAAGGGAGGAGAAGTCATAAAAGAGAATGAGGAAACTTGGGGGAGTGATGGATGTGCCCATCATCTTGGTTGTGGTGATGGTTATGGGTGTATACACATGTCAAAACTTAACAAATTGCACACTTTATGTGTTTTTTATTATATTTCAGTTATATCTCAATGAAGCTTTGAAAAACAACATTAAACTAAATTAAAAGGCAGTAGAATATAGAAATTAATATGTCTTTGCCAGAAATGAATCTGAATGTATCGGTCATCTCAGTAAATACAAATAGACTAAATTTGCTAGTTAGAATAGAAATTATTGTATAGTCTGAAAGAAACAAAAGCCTGTTACATTCTGTTAACAAGAAACATTAAAAAATATGAAGACTTCAGAGAAACATATGGAAAAACAAGGACTCCATAAGGTGAAAGGATGGAAATATGTATTTCAATTAAATATTAACAAAGGGAAATCTTATATAACCATAGTACTACCAGAAAAAAATAGACATGGCCTAAGAGTATGTAAAAGAAGAAATGACAAATCCATATTCATAGTCAGTTACTTTAACATATTTAGCATATTTCATAATCGTTAGATCATAAAAACTATTATAAGGATGTAGGGGATTTGACAGTAACAAACCAGTAACAAACTTGACTTAAATAGATTTATAAAAAATTCTGCTCTTGCCAATTATAGAATACATATTCTTCTTATATACCTTTAGAATAAATTATGCCATTCTCCATTTTTCTCTATATCTATCATCTATCTATCTATCTATCTATCTATCTATCTATCTATCTATCTGTCTATCTAATCTATCTATCCATTATCCATTCGTTCATACACTCGTTATACTTACTTATCTGTATGGAACATTTACAAAAATTAACTATGAATAAACCAAACAATTCTCAGCCATTTACAAGATCAGTATCATACCAACTATATATTCTCTGACCATGCATAATTAAATTAGCCATCATTGATGAAAAATAACATAAATCTCTCAATGTACCTGAAAATTAACATACCTTAAATAAGTCATGGATTAAAAAAATCCATAATGGAAATTAGAAAATTCTTATAATTGACTTATAGTAAAAATATTACGGTAAAAAAATTGTGGACTATAGCTAAGTTGTAAATTAGAGGGAAATCTGATCTTTATATTCAAAAATTAGGAAGACTGAAAATTAATTAGCTAATATCTCACTTAAGAGTAAGAAAAGGAACAATAGAATAAATCCAAAATGAGAGTAGAGGGAAATAAACAAAAGCATGAAGAATAGAAATTAATACAATGGAACTCAAATGTACATTAGAGGAACAATCAAGCCCTCATTGGGTTCTTGAAACACATGGATAAGACAGAAAAGTCTCCAGCAAGATTTAGCAAGGAAAAAAAGAGGAAGCCCAAATAAACAATTAGAAAAAAAAAAAAACAAAAATAGAGACCTAAAAAAGAGAATCATGGACAATTTTATGTGAATAAATGTAAAATTTTAGACAAAATAGACAATATCCCAGAGAAAAGATAATCAAAATATTGTTCAAGGAGAAATATAAGACCTGAATAAACATTTAAATAAATAATCACCTAATAAAAGAAGACACTTTCATTAGATAGTTTAATAGGTTCACTTCTCTCCCTCTCTCTATGAGATCCCAGGACTAGATATACGATTTTAAAAATACAAACTGTTCGAGAGATGAGAAACAGATGGGTTAAAATGAGCTTCTTAACTCATTTAATGAGTTGGCAAAACCTGCCATCAAAACAAGAAAACAAGAGAACAGAAAATTATAGTTAAATATCCCTTAAGAACACGAGTGCAAAAATACTAAGCAAAATAGGAGATAAAGAAATGCAGTAATAAGTAAAAGAAATACTTCATGGCCAAGTTTAGCTAAGGTTGGAAAGATGAGTTATTATTAGATAACCCATCAATATAACTCACTACACAAACAGATGAAAGAGAAAAATTATATTATTGTCTCAATAGATGCAGAAAAAGGACTTGCTAAGATTCAATATCCATTCATAATAAAAATTATTGGCTAGCAAGGAGTGGAAGGTAGTCTTTTTTAATTCAACAAATAGTATCCATTGCTAACCCTGGTCAACATCATATTTAATGATGAAACATCAGAATTTCTGTTATAAACGGATATGAGATTAGAATGTCAGGTCCTGGAAGGGCAGTGAGATGAAAAAAGGGGAGGGAAGGGAAGGGAGGGGAGAGGTGAGGAGGGGAGGGAACGGGAAGGGAGAGGAGGGGGCAGGGGAGGGAAGAGAAGGGAAGGGAAGGGAAGGGGGAAGGGAAGAAAGGAAAGCATAAGAAGCAAACAGGAAGAAATAAAGTTGTCATTTTCACAGATAACACAACTCTGTACATGGAATCCAAGAATAGCAATTATTAGACACTTCAGTGTATTTGCTTAATATAAAAGCTATACAATATACACAAAATATTTATACAAATTTTTTATTCACCAGCCACATTGAGTAGAAAAGATAATTTTTAAAAAGGGCTAGAACCTTACCCAAATAGCACATGACTTAGAGCACTGGTTCTCAACCTTCCTAATGCCACAACCCTTTAATACAGTTCTTGTAGGTCGCGACCCACAGGTTGAGAACCGCTGACTTAGAGTAAAGGCAATTGCAATATCAAACTGCTGTCAGTAGTCCAGTATAACAGAAGTTTTCTTGTTCATGTATTAGTTCCAAGTGGGTGTTCCTGGTTGCTGGTGATTCAGAGACATAAGCTTCTCTCTCTTTCTAATCCTGTGGTTCTACCCTCCCCTAATACCCCGAAGTCCTCCACATCCACATGGCAGACAGGCGGGGCCAGAGGGGAGCAGATGTTTGCTTTTCTAACCATGGCCCACTGGCCAAGCTTGGATACCAGGAGGGCTGACAAATTCAGCTGATTATTGTGCAGCTGTCTCTGCAACAACCCCAATCTAAGGAAGAGGGCTACAAACTTCTGGTGAAGAGCTATCCATTCTCTTAAAAGTATGATAAATTTTTTTTAAAGTTCTTTTAACTACAAATAAATCTAGCAAAAATTGTGCCAGACTTTTATGGGGGGGGGGGAAGTTATGGTGAGGTACCAAAGAAGACAGCATAAGTGGAGAGATGAGTCATGCTCATCAGTGGTAGAAGTCAATATCCTAACAATGTTAATTACCTCCTAATTAGTCTATATTTTCAGTACAATTTGAATAAAAATCCCATTGTTTTTCACAGAATTCGACAATCAATTGTAGACTCTAATTGAATGAACAAAGGACTAAAAGTTACAAAGGTGCTTGAAAGGGGAATGGGTGAACTCTTCTGGCTGGATAGCAAGACTTAACAAAGGCATTGTAATGACAGCAGAGTGTACTGGCACAGGATAGATTAATAGTCAAGTGGACACTGGATATATTTCAAAAGTGCCATTACAAATCAGTGGCAAAAGATGATAACATTTGATTATCTGAATGAAAATTTCTACCACACCAAAAAACCAATTTTTAGATGGAGTAAAGATCCAAATGTGAAAGGAATTTAAAAATGTGCTGTAAGATAATTTTATATCAAATTGAGACAGAATTTTTCATTAAAGACACAGAGATGGCAAGAAATCTTTCTTTAGAGAAAGATTGGGAGGTCTGACATGTTAAAATCAAATATCTCTTTTGCTCACAGAACACCCAAATCAAAGCCCAACACAGTCACATATAAAAGGAAGATACTGATAATCCATAATTAATATACAGGATACATGAAGAATTCCTGCAAATAAGTAATAATTCCCTAAGTGAACAAAAGCTATGAACAGAGAGGAACATATCCTTTTTGTGTCCAGATGAATGCAAATTAAGACCATGATGAGATATTCTTTTGCATCATCAGATTAGCAAAAAGTTTAAGTTCTGACAATACCAAATCTGAGTAAGGATGCCAAAGACAATTTATAAACACTAACAGTGGAAGCATAAATTGATACCACATTTTTGGAGAACCGTTTGTCAATAATTTATAAAGATGGACCTGTACAGATTCCCTGACCCAGCTCTTCCACTTCTAAGTACAGTAGAACCTCTGCAAGCTGACCACCCAAGGGACTGTAACAAACTGGTCAATACACAGAGATGGTCAACACAAGGAACTAGGTCTGCTGCACTGATACGTACAAGTAGTTCATGTCCGGTCTATGAAAATTAGGTCAACTTAAGGAGGTTGAAATTAACTACCCTTGGGCACAAGGAGACATGAACAAGAATGTTTCTACCAGCATTATAGAAAAAGCAGAAACCAACCTAGATGCTCATCACCAGGAGAGTGGGGAAATTAACTGGAATATAGTCATTTATAGCAGTGAAAAAGCACGGGTCGTGCCACACTTTAACATAGATGAGTCTTAAATGTACAATGCTGAGTGAAAGAAGTAAGCAACAGAAAAATTTATATAGAATTTAAAATATAAATTTCAGCTTTTTCCACAGCTGCCCGCCCCCTGAAAAATCTGGCTACAACTAAGGTTGACAAACATTTTTGTAAGGTAAGTCTTCCCCTTCCCTTTCCCTCATCTTTAACATGTTCAAGCCATTCTGGGGTGACTCTCAAAGATACCTTGGCCAGGTGTCATTATTTTCTGGGCACTGTTCTGTTCTGCTTATTTTAAAACTTCCTACTTATGGCTAAGTACAGTGGCTCATGCCTGTAATCCCAGCACTTTGGGAGGCCGAGGTGGAACGATTGCCTGAGACCAGGATTTCAAGACCTGCTAGGGCATCATGATGAGACTCCATCACTACAAGTCATTTTCAAAAAGTTAGCCAGGTGGGGTGGTGCACACCTGTAGTTTCGACTACTTGGGAGTTTGAGATAGGAGTATTGCTTGAGCCCAGGAGGTTGAGGTTGCGGTGAGCTATGATGATGCCACTTACTGTAGCCTGGGTGACATAATAAGATATTGTCTCCAAACAAACAAACAAACAAAAAAGTAAACAAATAAATGAGAATAACAGCTCCTTCTCAGACTGAATCAAGAGCCCAACTTCCCATGGTCCTGGAGGGTGGACTATGTCTGTGGCTCCCCTCTGGGGAGGTGGGGTACTTGTCTCTGCATAGGTTTTCTGGGGCTCATGGTCAGCCCCCATGGTCCCCTCTGTAGTTGAGTCCCAGACCCCGTCAGAGGACATCTGTGTCTACCTGCAGCCCTGACAGCAAGGAGCACCCATGAGTTCCATCTGTGGTGGGTGCTACCTCACCATCCCAGTCACCTGCATGGCTCCGGTGCCCAGCTCACCTTAAGGTTCCTTTACACCAGAGGTTCTCAGCCTTCCTAATGCTGCAACCCTTTAATACAGTTCCTAACACTGAGGCACTGTATTAAAGGGTCACGGCATTAGGAAGGTTGAGAACCACTGACACTGGGGACTTTCTAGGGTATTCATTTGAACCTTGTGAAGGGTAGGAGAACTAGCCCAAGTGTTGATACCCCATACTTCCAGGAAACTTCCTATCCTTCTCTGTCACTCTGAACTCTCCTGGCAAAGGCCTCATCTCCAGGCCTCTGACACTTGAAATCTCTAGCCTAGAAGTAGATGTTGGTCTTGGGGTACAAGTGAACCCTGAAATGTCAAGGGAACCTTCTATATGTCCTCTTCTTCCCCATAGCATGGAGCCCCTTCCTCAGACACGTGATCTCAGAAAGTGCCGAGGCTCCAGCTCCAGCGACAGTTCCCAGGGCTGGCTTTGGGTCTGGGACTCAGTGAACATTGACCCAGCCTAAGAACAAGCCGCCGGCCTCCTTGTTGCAGACTCTCCATAGCAAGGGCATCTCTGCCACTCCCTTCACTTGGCTGGAGGGGAACTGCCCCTACCACAGGCCCTATCTTCCCCATCCTCTCTGTCCTTCTGGGGCACTGCCTGTGGAGAGCCGGGCAGAGTGCTAGGCTTTTGCTGGGAGGCAGCTCTCTCGCTCTCGGAGTCTCTGAGTGGGAGCTGGTGCCACAGAAAATGTGTTTCTGAACTCAGAATGGTGGGGTCCTCAGTGCCTTTTACTTTGGACCCTGCCTGCAATTCTGGAACACACAGGACAATACCACTCGATGGCCTGTTTCCATGCCCAATCCACGGCCACCTCGCTCCTGGGCGCCTGACCCAATCCACAGCCACCTCATTCCTGGGCGCCTGACCCAGTCCACGGCCACCTTGCTCCTGGGCGCTTGACCCAGTCCACGGCCACCTTGCTCCTGGGCGCCTGACCCAGTCCATGGCCATCTCACTCTCGTGTGCCTGACCTTGGGTTTCCTGAGGCATTATCCTCAGTGTGGATGGTGGGGTCAGCGGATGCTGCCACCTATTACCTGGTGGACACTATTGTTCCCCTCACAGCTTGGTGTGAGGATAAAATGAGCTCAAATGCTGCCTGGCACTTTCAAAGTGTCTGCTATTTTTATATCGTATTGGACAAGCTGCTTCACCACTCTGAGCCCATTTCTTGCCGGTCAAATGAGGCTCTCACACACACAGGAGCAATTTGAGGACCAAGGTAAATGGAAGGGAGGGTTTGCCAGGAGGGTTCAGAGTGACAGAGAAGGATAGGAAGTTTCATTGTGGTAAATGGAAGGGAGGGTTTTCCAGGAGGGTTCAGAGTGACAGAGAAGGATAGGAAGTTTCCTTATGGTAAATGGAAGGGACAGCCCCTGCCATGCAGCAGTTACTAGTTCCTTCTCCCCGCTGCCGCCTGCACATCAGAGGCCACACCTTTGATGACAAGTTTGCCTTAGGTAAGTGGAGTCACATCCCTGGGAGTGACTGTGCTAGGCAAGGCCAGAGCAAGGGATGGAGTGAACACAGCAGGAGTCACCTGTCCTTGCCTGGAACCACCAGGAGAAAGGGCCTCATTGCTCCTTCAGACCCTCCTTTTAAGTGGGACAAATCCTTTGGTGGGAGGCCCAGGCTTTGGGGTCTGGCCCCAGTGTGGCCTCTGACCCACTGCATGAAATTGAGCACTAGTCTGTGACTCTGGGCTGCTGTCATGCAACAAGAGGGCCGGGTCAGGTGACGTCCACCTCAGCCTGATGCTGGCCGGTGACTCCCTTCCGGGCCCCCTCAGCACCCACTGTCCCTCTGCTCCTCCTCTCGGTCTGGCTCATCCCCTGTTCACTCTGATGATAGCTGTTTGGCTTATGGCCACCAGGTTTAGTTATTCTCCGGCACGACCCAGCATATTCTTCCCTCCTGATGAACATCCCTGCTCTGCCTGGCAAATGCAGTGATGAGACATCTCCATGGAAACAGATGTTGATCCCGCAGTTGCTTAGCGATGTGCTGCAGGATGATGTAAGCTGAGCTCTGGTTTCCGGAAGGGCTTGGCATCCTTTGATGTGTCTGGACTGCCGGGGCTGGGATGAGTAGGATGTTTCTTTCCTTGCATCCACTCTTTTTTATGTAAAAGTAAAAAGCGGAAAGAACTGGAAATGTGCCTTCTTTAGGAGGAATGCCATTGTAAGGAGAACAAAGTGTTGGGAAGCAGAGAACTGGGATTGAAGCACAGATAAGACAAGAAAGGTGACAAGTTCCTCTGGGACAGAGGGATAAGCTACCACCCACCTTCCCACTCCACCTACTTAGTCCTTTCCACCTTTCCACTCCACCAGAGCTGTTCCCACCAGGGCATCACCCAACATTTGTGGGGCCTGAGCAAAAATGCAAGTAGTCACCTACTGCATCTCTAAACACTTACTATGTAAACCAGGTCAAGAGATCATTACATTAAATACATTCTTCTCTTCCCCACTCAGAACATCCTCAAAAATAAAATATATTGTGTCTTCTGACCTTGGCAGTTGTGGTTAACAGACTGGTGCTCTCCCCAAAGATGTCTACATCCTAATCTCCAAAACCTATAAACATACTATGTGTGTTAAGGTTGTGAGTGAAATTAAGGTTGCCGGTCAGTTGACCTTAACATTGAGAGATTATATTCTGCATTAGGTGGATCACAAGGGTCCCTAAAAGTAGAGGATGGAGTCTGGAGGAGGTCAGAGTGATATGATGTGAGAAAAACTTGACTAGTGACTTTGGCTTTGACGATGAAAGGGGGCCAGCATGAAAGCAAGCAGGCAGCCTCGAAAGCTGAAAAAGGCAAGGAAACAATTCTCCCTTGGAGCTTCCAGAAATGAATGCTGCCCCGCTGACACCACATGGGACTTCTGACCAAGAAACTCTAAGGTAACGATCTTGTGTTGCTTTAGGCCACTAAAGTTATAGCACAATAGGCAAGTGACCCAACAGTGATGCCACCAGTCCCCTGTGGAGGGCCATGACAGTGCTCCTGAGTGGTGTGGCCCAGGGAGGGTTTTTTTCCTTGCCTGCATATAGACAAGAACTGGTCCTACCACTGGAGAAAAAAAGAAATAATTTTCTCACCCTTCTCCTTCACCACAGCTTTGTCCTGGTTAAAAGAAACCTGCAGTCACTCCTGGATCTGTCTACCCACAGCCTGTCAACACCGAGAATGGTCCCTGAGCTCTGCACTCCACTCGGCATCCTGGGCAGAGTTCTGAACTGTGATGAGATGGTTCATGTGATGTGCCAAAGAGGACAAGGGGCAAACAGCAGGAATAACCCACAGAGATGGCGAACACCTGCTAACTGAGGCCCAAACTTTTCGTGAAATTGTGGTGAATGAGTGTTCTATCTTTTCAGGTTGGTCTGGATTTCAAATGCTTGGCCCCTCTTGCCTGATGTGATCCTAGCATTTTTTTTTTTTTTTTTAAGACAGAGTCTCACTTTGTCACCCTCGGTAAAGTGCCATGGTGTCACAACTCACAGCAACCTCAAACTCTTGGGCTTAAGCGATTCTGTTGCCTCAGCCTCCCAAGTAGCTGGGACTGTATGTGGATCCTGGCATTGTTGTGAGCCAGACCATTCCTCCATCTGGGAACCAGAAAAGGTAGTGACAGCATGTAGAGTCACTCATCAGAGTGACAGGACAGTTCTCTGAGATGGCAGGAATTGTTGCTCAAGCATCATCCAAGCACAGATAAGAATACCATTGATGAAGTTCACTCCATTCTGGGGGTAATTTGTGCCATTCACATTCAGCTACTTGCATTCCCCAAGTCTTCGGTAGAGCTTTCATCTTATCATGTTTCAGAGAGCAGTTCACCATATCTGTCTGCCCAAGGGGCTGCCTTGGTTATAGATTATAAATAATTTCTTTCCAGAATTTCAAGAGTTTCCTTTTTCTTTTGGGCATTTTGCATTTTTCATGTGGTTTGCTTTTCTGGGAGAATGTTCTTGGGAACTTATTTTTGTTTCTCAAAGCTGCTTTGGCTTGTCCATATGGTCTTCCTTTCAACCGCTTTCCATATTTTAATGATCCCTTATTCTTACAGAATTTTTTGAAGTGATGCATTTGATTTGAAGTTTTAGGCTGAAACACAGTTTCTAATTCTTGCCTCTACATTGGTGTTTCATGTTTTGGGCCATCTGGCTGAAACCTGCTGCCCACTAAGGCCATCATGGCACTGTTTCTCAAAGTAGGTCCGTGCAATGCCTGCCACCACAGTCAGTGTGCACACCACAGAGCCTGCGTCCAAACACACTGGTCGAAATTTCAGTGGAGGATAAGGTTAAGAGAGGAAGAGGCCCTGCAATCTGTATTTTCACAAGTGCAGCAGGTGATGCTTGCACACTGTAGGGTTTCATAACCATGACCCCAGAAGAAAAGGCAGAAGGGATGTCTTCCTTTCTGTCCCCCTAGGCTCAGCTTCCCCACACACCTCAACTCATAGGCCCACACTGAGAGAAGGATCCTGGCACGGGGCCTTCTTGCCTGCCCTGGGCTGGTATGGTTCTCTGTAACCTTCATAGGGTGTGGAATTTTGATCCCCATTCTGAAGGTGAGCTGCACTATTGTGCTGGACTCCACAGAAATGAATATAGCCAGTGCCTAGAATGGGTCTGAGTGGCTGACAGGAGCATCTGGAAGATTGACACTTCCCAAATTTTTCTCATATAAGCCACATAAAAAGTGATCATATTTGAATTGCACACTGGGAGTGCAAATGAGGCTTCCTGAGGCTACAATTGGCTGGTCCAGAGGGCCCGGCCTCCCAAGCCTGGTCTGGCTGCCCCAAGGTCCAGGAAGATGGGCCTCTGACACACCTATAGCTCGTCTGTTTGGAAGCCTTGTGTTAGATGTCCACTGTGCTGGTACAGATCAGAAAATGATGGAGCAGGAGATGAAGCTCCAGATACTGAGGGTAGGAATTTTAAGACCTAACAACTTATTAGGTGTGGGGAAAACAGGAGCAAAAGTGTCAGAGGGCTTTAGGGTCTCAGCCACATGGGAGGTTAGGCCACTGAGAAAAGTAATAAGAGCTTGCCCTGTTGCTGCGGGAACTTTCGTACAGGCCTTTCATACTCCGAAAGGCCTGAGGCTTCAGAAGTTGGGTTACCTTATCATTCCTAATTCAATACTTTGTGTGTTTTTGCAGCCACCACCAACCAGCCCTCTCGACTCACTAACAGACAGCTGAGGCTGCGGGCAGGTAGATCAGGCTTCTGAATTGCCTTCAGATTATGTGGCTGCACCTAAGTCTTTCAGCCAGCAGGTGGCAGTGCAGGGAACTCTGACTCTAAAGGACAGAAAGTCCGGGTTCCATTCTGATCCAACAAATCATCAAATTTAGCCCACAATGTCACCCCTCCCTTTAATGTACACTGGTAAATTCATCTGCCACAATAGGAGGAGCAGGCTTCCAGGCAGGGAAGACCTGAGAGATAGGGAGACAACTTTTGTGGCTTTTGCAGTTTATACAATTTTGGAGAGTTCTTTAGGTTAAAAAATTTTAAAAAGTGAGTACGGCCGGAGCCTGGAGGAGGAGGAGGATGAGAGCAGCTTGAGTGTTAAGGAAGGCAAAAGCAGGGTCTGATCTGGGAGAGACACCTCCCCAACTCTGAGGATGGTCATAGGCAACAGTGAAAAATAATCATGAGGCGGAATCAACAGAAAAACTCTGGCAATATGAATAACCAGAGTAGGTCAACTCCCCCAAGGAACGACAAGGCAGATG
>CAUYRH010159354.1:0-17396 GCA_963574655.1 Perodicticus potto | reverse complement strand
TCCACGCCCAGCTCCAAAATAAACCCCTCTTCCTCCTATTGGTCTATCATATGGTCCCGGTCGCTGTCCCAGCAATCTTCTTGGTGGATCATAAAATCCTTTGATTTCACTTCTGCTACTTCTGAAGATCTCAATATACCTTGAAAGAACTGAACTATTTCCTCTTTGCTGCAACCAAATGGTAGTCCTCGAAGTCATACTGTCCCATCACTAGCGTCATTTGGACCATTATGTTTCATAACCCAATCCATCTCAATACCGTTTGATTTAAATGCCTGTCAGGCGATAGTAACACCGACTCCGGTGCTCGCGGGTCCGGTGGTGAAGCAGGAGCAGTCGTTCGCCTCGTGTAGCGCTCACCACAACGGCTATTCCAACCGTCTCAGGTGGCGGCAACCGCTAAGGGGCAATCTATGGTTTTAATGCAATCCCCAGCAAAGCACCAATGTCAAACTTTGAAGAACTTGAAAAAATAGTGCTTCATTTTCTATGAAACTGGAAAAAATCCTGACTATCCAATGCATTTCTTAGACATACTAACAAATCTGGAGGCATCATGTTACTAGACTTCAAGTTATACTGCAAGTCTAAGTGATCAAAACAGCAGGGCACAAAAATAGAGACATAGGTCTATAAAATAGAGAATCTACAGATGAAATCAAACGCATATCTCCATCTGATCTTTGACAAACCTAACAAAAGCATGCACTATTTAATAAAGGATACTGGGGTGGCTAGGTACCCGTAGCTCAGTGTTTAGGGTGCTGGCCACATACACTGAGGTCGGTGGGTTCAAAGCCAGCCAGAGCCTACTAAAACAACAATGACAACTGCACTGAAAAGAATAGTCGGGCATTGTGGTGAGTGCCTGTTGTCCCGGATTAAAAAAAAAAGAAAGAAAGAAAGGAAGGAAGGGAGGGAGGGAGGGAAAAAGAAATGATAATGTGATACTGGAAATACTGGTTAGCCGCATGTAGAAGACTGAAACTCGATCCACACCTCTCACCATTGACAAAAATTAATTCTCACTGGATAAAAGATTTAATTTTAAGACATGAAACAACAAATATTCTAGAAAAGAGTGTGGGGAAAACACTTGGAAATATTAGCCTTGGAAAAGATTTTATGAGGAAGACCTTCCTGAAAATGGCAGCAACACCAAAAATAAATTACTGCGATTTGATCAAGCTAAAAATCTTCTGCACAGCTAAGGGAATCGCAGCCAAGCAAACAGACAGCCTTCAGAGTGGGAGAAGATTTTTGCATGTTGTGAATCTGACAAAGGGCTGATAACAACAATCTACAGAGAACGCAAATTAATCAACAAGAAAAGAGCAAACACCCCATTCTAAGTGGGCAAGAGACTTGAACAGAATCTTCTCTGAAGATGACAGATGAATGTCCAGCAAACAATGAAAAATTTCCCATCAACTTTAATCATCAGAGAAATGCAAATCAAAACCACTCTAAGATATCACCAAACTCCAGTATGATTAGCCCACATCACAAAGTCTCAAAGTTGGAGATGCTGGCATGGATGTTGAGAGAACGGAACACTTCTATTCTGCTGTGGGATTGCAAACTAATGCAACCTTTATGGAAAAAAAGTATGGAGAGAACTTTGAGGGGGGAAACGGCCAACTAGTAGCAATCCTCAGCAGAGGCTCCTGACCAGAGGGAGAAAAACGGGACAGAAATGGACACTATGAAACCAAAGGTGGGGAGCTGAGCCAAGAAAGAAATTTGGGTAGCTGTGACAACAAGGAAGAGCACTCAAGAAAACAAATTACAGGTACAAAGCCTGTACCCTAGAGGGCAGGAGACCCCTCCCCCAAGGGAGAGGATCCCCATGGTCTCTCTGCAAGTAAGCAAGGGACAAAAGACCTCTCATGTTACCTCACTGGAGAGAGCTGCTAAACACCAGGTCTCCTTCTCCAGGGAGGTCTCACTTGTGAACCTAGACACCACCCCACCCAGCATAAAATTGAACGAATATTTCCCCAGCAATTCTAAACTCCCAGTCCAGCCTTCTCCCCTTGAATGGCGGTCTGAAGTTCTGCTCCCTGCAGAGCCAGAGTGTTAGGTCTTTTCCTGAGAGATCTGGGCATAGTGTGGACCGCTGAACATCAGCAAAGAATCTGTGACTTGTGGGGAAGAAAGAGGGTGTGTGAAAACAGGGACACGTGGTGGGAGGAGGAGGAGTCCCCTGGTTATGACATTGCCTGCCCAGCGGTGGTGTTGACCCCAGTTTGGGCTGTGTTGGGTGGGCAGGGGTGCAGAAACCCTGCCTATGATGGTGCCCACAAGCAAGAGAGTGATTACCCTGTGTGGACTGAGCTGGGTGGGCAGGGGCACGGTCCACCAGCTCCAACTGAGCCTGGGGGCAGAAACACAGACGTCATTGTGGACTGATTCTGGCAGGTTGGGGCAAGGATTCCCGTGTCCAATCGAGCTGGTGAGCATAGGCGTGGATGCCCAGTGAGAAACAAGCCAAGTGGGTGGGGTCCCAGACTCCCAGCTTTGACTGTGCCCAGGGGGCAGGGGTGCTGATGCTTAATTGGGACTTTGACAGGCAACTGGCAGCCCTCCAGAGGGAACCCTGCACCATACCCTCAGGGTTGAGGGACAGAACTAACTGTGGATTTCTATCTGCAGTTGGAGACCCTTGGATCCCTCTCTGTCGTGTAGGGTTTGTATTGCCTGAGATGATTGGATTGGAACTCGTGTCTGGGGCTGTCCACCAGGGGACCCTCTGAGGTTGACCTTTGACATTCTGTAGCAGAAAAGATCGGAATGGTAGGGGTAGAGTGCCACAGCTGTCTGAGATTGAAACCTAATACCCTGTCTTCTCGGGATAGGGTAGAGGTTGGCTGATTTCAAAACAGAGCCAGCTTGCACTGTCTCACCAAGTAGGTCCCAGAGTCTCCAGCCAAAACTCTGAAAGGGGCCATGGTAAGGTTGTAGGGGATAAACCACAATTACAAGGCCTAGTGCTTGGTAAGGGACTGATTAAATCTACTACCTGGGATCCCCAATTCAATATGACCCTACCACTTTTAGTAACCAAATGGTGGAAAATAAACACGGGGGAGAACCAACAGAAGAACTCTGGCAATATGAATGATCAGAGTAGATCAACACGCCCCACCCCAAGGACAGACAAAGGACATACAACTGAAGATGCCATGCATAGACAAATGGCTAAAATGTCAGGAATAGAATTCAGAATATGGATGGCAAATAAGATGAATAGAATGAAAGAGAAGTTAGAAATTGAAATCCAAAGAGTAGTTCTAAAGTTGTCTCAAGAAATTAATGAATTCAAATACAAAGTCACCAAAGATGTAGACATAATGAGAAAAGAGATAGCAGAGCTCAAGGCAATGAAAAAGTTATCTGAGGAGCTCTGAAAGGCAGTAGAATCCCTCAGTAATAGAGTTGACGAGGCAGAGGAAAGGGTATCTTAAATTGAAGACAAAGCTTTTGAACACTCCCAAACGCTCAAAGAGGCAGACAAATGGAGACAAAAAAAAAAAATGATCATTCCCTGAGAGAGTTGTGGGATCACTCCAAAAGAGCAAACATTCTCCTTATGGGAATTCCTGAAGGAGAACAGGATGGTCCTAAAGGTACAGATGCTCTACTCCAAGAGATTATGGAGGTGAATTCCCCCAGCATTGCAAGAGATACAGAAATTCAGATACTAGACAGTTTCAGTACCCCAAGAAGATTCAATCTAAAGAAAGCATCTCCTAGACACATTGTGATTAACCTTGCCAAAGTCAATATGATGGAGAAAATTCTGCAAGCAGCCAGATGTAAGAAAAACATTACCTACAATGGGAGAAATATTATAATGACTGCATACCTCTCAGCCAAAACCTTTCAAGCCAGAAGAGGATGGTCATTGACCTTCAATCTCCTGAAATGAAAATCTTTCAGCCCAGGCTCCTGTATGCAGCTAAGCTTAATTTCTTTTGTGATGGAGAAAACAATACTGACAGACACATGTTGAAGAAATTTGCCATAACTAAACCAGCTCCTAGGATATTCTCAGGCCCATCCTCCACAATAACAAGCACCATGGTCTACCACCAAAGTAAATTCACCCAGAAATGTTTGAACAAAACCCAACTTCCACAGTGGTGAAAGGATTAAAGGTATCCACTGGACGTTTCAAAAACATGACAGCCAAAACACTACCATGCTTATCAATTCTCTCAATTAATGTGAATGGTTTCAATTGTCCTCGAAAGAGGCACAGGTTAGCTGACTGGATACATAAACTCAGACCAGAGTCTGAGTCCATACAAGAGACTCAGACCAGAGTCTTGCTCCATACAAGAAACTCATCTTACCTTAAATGATATAAATAGACTCAGACATCTATAATACAGGCAAACAAAAATCAGAAAAAAACAGGGGTAGCAATTTTATTTGCAGATAAAAATTGGCTTTAAACCTAAAAAGATAAGGGAAGATAAGGATGGTCACTACATATCTGTCTAGAGAAACACCCAACATGAAGAAATTTCAATAATTAACATTTATGCACCCTACCAGAATGCTCCTCACTTTATAAAGCAAACCCTAACGAATATGAACAACTTAATATATTCCTGCAACATAATAACTGGGGATTTTAACACCCCTTTGACAGTTTTGGGTAGATCCTCCAAGAATAAACTAAACAAAGAAATATTAGACTTAATCATGACCCTAGAACGAATGGACTTAACAGACCTCTACAGAACACTTCATCCTAATAAAACTGAATATACATTCTTCTCGTAAGCCCATGGATCATCCTCCAAAATTTATCATATCTTAGGACACGTGTCTAACCTCAGAAAATTTAAAAGACTAGAAATTATTCCTTGTACTTTCTTAGACCACCATGGAATGAAAGTTGAACTCAACAGCAACAGGAATCTTCATACTCAAACAAAGTCAAGGAAACTAAATAATCTTAGGCTGAATGATAGCTGGGTCAAAGACAATATTAAGGAGGCAATCACCGAATTTTTGGAACAAAACGATAACGATGAAACAAATTACTAAAACCTGTGGGATACTGCAAAGGCAGCCCTAGAAGGAAATTTATAGCATTGTAAGTCTTCATCAAGAAAACAGAAAGAGAAAAGGCAAGAGCATAATGGGTCATCTCAAGCAACTGGAAATGGAAGAACAATCCGACCCCAAACCTAGCCGAAGAAAAGAAATAACCAAATTTAGGGCAGAATTACATGAAATTGAAAACAAAAGAATCATTCAGAAAGATCCACAAAACAAAAAGTTGGTTTTTTGAAAAGATTTACAAAATTATTAAAACATTGGCTAACCAAACTAGAAACAGAAAAGTAAAATCTCTAATATCATCAATCAGAAATGATAAAGGAGAAATAACAACAGACATCTCAGAAATTCAAAAAGTCCTCAATGATTACAACAAAAAATTCTACTCTCAGAAATATAAAAATCTGGAAGAACGGGAAAATGCCTAGAAGCTCGCTACCTGCCTAGATAAGAAAAGGTATCCAATGTACTCAACACTGTTATGAAATTGATACATAATCACCTACACATTCATATGAATGGTAAAACACAACTACAGTTCATAAAGAAGGAGGGAAGGGGAAGAAGAGGGGAGGGGATGGCGCAGGTCAGGAGGAGGGAGACTATTCGGTAGGACCTCATCTAATGTGCATAATTCAATGCTACATTTTAAAACTATTAAGAGCAAAGTACAAACGTCTTACCACAACGAATAAGTGAGGTGCTTGTTATGTTAACCAGTTTGTTGTAAGCATTTCGCATTTATATCATATCAGCACATTGTACTCCATGAATGTATTAATGCACCCCATTGTGATTTAATTAAAAAATACTTAAATTTAATACATGAAACAAGAAAAATTCTAGGAGAGGATGTGGTGTGAATGCTCGAGCAAATTGGCTGGGGAAAAGATTTGGGGAATGAAGATCCCTTCTGGCCTTCACAAGAACACGAAAAATAAAGAATTGAGACTTGATCAAGCTAAAAAGCTTCTACACAGCTAATGATACCAAAACTAAAGCAAACAGACAGCCCTCAAAATGGGAGAAGATTTTTGTACGTTACGAATCTGAAAAAGGGCTGATAACTAGAACCTAGAGAGAAATCAGATTAATCAAGAATAGATGAAACAGGGGCGACACCTGTGGCTCAAAGGAGTAGGGTGCCGGCCCCATATGCTGGAGGTGGCGGGTTCAAACCCGGCCACGGTCAAACAACAACAACAAAAAGAATAGATGAAACAACGCCATTTATAAGTGAATAAGAGACTTGAACAGAAACTTCCCTGAAGGTGACAGATAAATACGCATCAAACATATCAAAAAATACCCATCATCTCTAATCATCAGAGAAATGCAAATCAAAATGCCTCTGTGATATTATATAACTTCAGCCAAAATAGCCCACATCACAAAGTCACAAGTCTGCTCATGTTGGCATGGATGTGGAGAGAAGGGGACACTTTTACACTGTGGGTGGGATTGCATATAAATACATACTCTATGCAAAGAAATATGGAGAATTCTTAAAAAAACTACAAGGTGACTTTACATTTGATCCTGTAATCCTATTACTAGGTATCTACCCAGAAGACCAAAAATCATTTTACCACAAGGACATTTGTTCCAGAATGTTTATTAAAGCTCAGTTCACACTTGTCAATTCATGGAAGTAACTGAAATACCCATCAACACATGAATGAATTAACAAACTGTAGTATATGTGTATCATGGAGTACTATTCAGCCACAAAAAAAGTTGGACACTTTACATCTTTTGTTTTTACCTGGATGGAGTATACCTGCATTATTTTTTTTTTCTTTATTGGATCATGACTGTGTACATTAACGCATTTATGGGGTACAATGTGCTGATTTGATAAATAATGTGGAATGCTTACATAAAACTGATTAACATAACCATCACCTCACTTGCTTATTTGTTGTTGTAAGACATTTATACTCTATTCTTAATAGTTTTGAAAAGTACCACTGGAGTATGCACCTTAGGTGATGTCCCACCAAATATCCTTCCTCCTCCCAGCCTCTCCCACTCCGCCCCTCTCCTTCCACTTCCCTCTTTCTTTCTACACTATAGTTATGTTTTATCATTCATATGAATATATAGATGATTATATGTTGGTTTCATAGTAGTATTGAGAGCACTGGATAATTTTTGTTCCATTTTTGAGATACTTTACTAAGAAGAATATATTCCAGCTGCATACAGGTAAACGTAAATGATGTAAAGTCTCCATCTTTATTATGGCTGCATAGTATTCCATGGTATACATATACCACAATTTGTTAATCCATTCATGATTTGATGGGCATTTGGGCTGCTTCCATGTCTTGGCAATTGTGAATTGGGCTGCAATAAATTTTCTGGTGCAAACGTCTTTGTTGTAAAATGATGTTTGATCATCTGGGTATGTACCTAGTAGAGGAATTGCAGGATTGAACGGTAAGTCTACTTTTAGTTCCTTGAATATTCTCCAAACTTCTTTCCAAAAGGGCTCTATTAGTTTTCATTTCCACCAGCAGTGCATACAAGGGAACCCTTCTCTCTGCATGCACATCAACATCTGCAGTTTGGGGATTTTGTGATGTGGGCTAATCTTACTGGAGTTAGGTTATATCTCAAAGTAGTTTTGATTTGCATTTCTACGATGATTAAAGATGATGAGCATTTTTTCATGTGTTTGTAGGCCATGTGCCTGTCTTCTTCAGAGAAGCTTCTGTTCAAGTATCTTGCCCACAAAGAAATGGGGTTATTTCCACATTCTTCCTAGCAAAGCGTCACAGGAACAAAAAAAATAATTTCCAATGAATTTAATATTAACATTAAAGCAATATATAAACAACTATACAATCACACAAAAGATAAAACACAAATATAGCTTAGGAAGGCAGAGAGGATAGGAGGGAAAGGGGAGAGGGAGTAAGGAGAATGGAAAGAGGAGGGAGTGTAATTGGCAGGTTCTCACCTAATGTGGACAATGTGATGTTGTTCAACATGCCCCCAGGGTGAGGGGCCCAATTACAAGTTGAACTTGACCATAGAATTGAAAGCAGTGTAACCTCAACATTGGTATCCTCTTATTAATTTGAAATTAAATAAGAAGTTACATAGTATAATTTCTAGTCTCTTAATTTTGTTGAGGTTTTATTTGCATCTTAGAATATGGTTAATTTTGGAGTGTGTTCCATGGGCTGGTGAAAACAAAGTATAATCAATAGTTTTGGAGTGATGTACTATGTATATGTCTACTAATTCTAATTGTTCTAGGTTTGTATTTAAGTCTACTAATTCTAATTATTCTAGGTTTGTATTTACGACCCTTGTTATTTTACTTAGCTTATCTTTAGAGTATCTTCCCAGTTCTATCAGTGGGGTGTGGATGTCCCCAGCTGTTTTTCTGTTATAGAATATATTGCTCAGACCAGTTATGGTTCATCTTATAGATCTGGGAGCATTTAATTTGCATTCATATATATTTTGAATTGATATTCTTTCTTGTTATATTGTTTCCTTGATCAGTCTATTGTCCATCTTTTTCTTTCCTTTCATTGTTTAAATTCAATCATATCTACGGTTAAAATTTTACTTTTACTTTCTTCTGATTTCTGTTTTCCCAAAATATTGTTTTCCAGCCCTACGCCCTACATCTTATTTTGCTCTTCAAGGTTAAATACGTTTCTTGTAGACAACTAGACAACATATTCTTGGCTTCTACTTTTTTTTTTATTACTATTTTTTAGAGACAGAGTCTCACTCTGTCACCCTCGGTAGAGTGCCGTGGTGTCACAGTTCACAGCAACCTCCAGCTCTCGGGATTAGGCAATTCTCTTGCCTCAGCCTCCCGAGTAGCTGGGATTACAGGTGCCTGCCACAACGCCCAGCTATTTTTATGTTGCAGTTTGGCCAGGGCAGTGTTTGAACCCACTGCCCTCAGTATATGGGGCTGGCGCCCTACTCACTGAGCCACAGGTGCCACCCAGCTTCGACTTTTTTATCTAGTCAGTCAGGCTGTGATTCTTCAATGGGGAATTCCAAGACATTCACATTTATTGAGCAAATTTATTAATTTAGTGGAATTCTTTTTGTCTTTTTTTGTGGGAGTCTCATTCCTCTTTTGTCACTTGGGCTATTGTGGAAGCTAGGCTTTGACCTTTCATTTCCAGGTGTCTTTGCTGGTCCAATGTGATGGTCTGTGTGTAATATGATTCTGAGTACTTCCTGCTGAGCTGGTGTTACAGTGGCAAACTTCCTCGTTGCTTGCTTGTCAGTGAAATATTTGTTTTGTCCATTGAATATGAAACTCAGTTTGGCGATACAGGATACTAGGATGGAAATTGTTTTGTTGGAGAAAATTCATGGCAGTTGACCACTCTCTTCTGGCTTGTACAAATTCTGCTGAAAAGTCCACTGTCACCCTGATGTTTCTGCCCTTGTATTTAACCTGATGCTTACACCTAGCTGCAAATCTTCGGTAATACTTAGGACATTTTCATTTATGATATCCTCCAGTAAGGCTTCTACAGCTTTGTGTCAATACTCTTCTCCTTCTCGGATACATATAATTCATATGTTTGCATGCTTCATGAAGTCTCATAATTCTTTGAGTGAACACTCTTCTGCCTCTTTAAATGCCTGAGTTATCTCAAGAGCCTTATCCTCTAGCTCTGAAAAACGTTCTTCTCCATAGTTTAGTCTGTTATTGATATTTTCCACTGCATCTTTAAGTTCCCTAAATGCCTCCTTCAATTTGTTGGGCTCTGATATAGCCTTTCCAATTTCATCATATCTTTCATTCTTTTCTTGGGTCAGTTTTTGAATTTCCTTTTGGTGGTTTTCCACTTTCCCTTTAATTCCTTCATTTTTGCCATTCGTATTATAAATTCTCTTGGTGTCATTTCCATTATTTCTTTGTAGGTGGGATTCCCTGCAGTAGCTGCTTCATGATTCCTTGGCAGGGGAGAATTTAATCTGTTCTGGATTTTTATGTTGCTAGCGTTTTCTGTTGGTCCCTCCACTTGTGTGTTTTCTACTCGTTGACCTTCTTCTCCTAATTCCTTTTTTCACTTCCTCCTCCTTAAATTTTCTTGTGTCTGTGCTTGGCTTTTTATTGGAGTGGCCATTTTGTACAGGGTAAAAAGGAAGAAAATAGTAAAGAGGAAGAAGGGAGAATAGAAAGAAAAAGAAAAGTAATTAAGAAGGCAAAAAGGAGGGAGAGAGAAAGGTAAAGGAGAAGTATGGTAGGAGAAAAACAGGAACATTAGCAGTCTTGTTCAGGGTGTGATGGCCAACACCTATAATCTCAGAACTCTGGAAAGAGAGGCCAGATGCATCTTCTGAGTTTGGGAGGTCTTTACTAGCCTGAGCAAGAGTAATACCCTGCCTCCAACATGTACCGAAAAAACCCAATCATGTGTTGTGGGGAGGACATACCAATACGGTCCCTATGGAGTGCAAAGCTTGAGGGATACCCTAGCCCAGGTGATTGAATCCCTCATGAGCCAGGCCAATAACTTGGCACCCTATCCTGAGACTCAGAGCAAGGCTCTGTCCCAGAAATAAAACACAGAACAAAATATAATAAAACAGTCCAATGAAAAAATAAAATAAGGGTATATCTTTGTTATCATTTGAGAGAGTTAGGAAGGAAAGATGAGAACAGTAAAAAAAAAAATTATCTCTCTATCTATATATCTATATTTCTATATATCTATATATCTATATATATATATGTATGTATATAGCTAGCTAGCTAGATATATCTTATCTCTGCATGGGTGGAGAGAGAAGAAGAAAAACAAAAGAAAGAAAAAGGGAAAAAATGGAAGGAACATCCACAGCAAAGATAAAAACCTCGCCATTATAAAAAATAAAAGAAGAAAACAATTAAAAATATAGGTATAACAACTTGGAATTTCCACACACACACATACTCGGTGGTTCCCCAAGAAAAAATAATACACACACACATACACACACACAAACACACATACACACACAAATATACATACACACACACACACACACACACACACACACACACACTGTGATATGTGTCCTGGGCACCAGGTGACGCTCTGGGATTAGGAAATGAAGAAAAAGCAGCTTCCTTTGGTGGGTGTTGCAGGGGCAGGTAGTTACTAGCTAGTTGCTGTGGAGACTTGGTCTTGTTTTCCTTTTTTAAAAAATTATAACATAGATGTGATTGCTGTGGGAGTGTTCAATACCTGTATGATTAGGGGCCTAAAGCTCACCAGACTTTATGGGAGATGTGCTTTGACCCTCCAAACAGTTCCCCGAATCCACAAAGGAGTCTGTGTGGTTGGTGGGATCTGTCCAACTTGACCATGTCTCTTTAGGGGTAAGCTCACCTGTGTCTGCTCATGCCCAGCAGACAGAGTCAGAACAAGTCTTTCAGGTGGGTCCTGGAGGCTGTTCCTCCCCTTTATCTCTCCTACAATAGTCTTGCCCTGGCTATTTGCCTCTGCCAAGCAGGTTCTGGGTTCAAAACCACCTGCCTGGCTCTGTTCAAGTTCGCTTGCTGTCTCAGGCCGACCCAACATGGCTCCATAGAGCTCCCAAGTTAAAAATATTTGCAGAATGCCTTTCCTGTCTCCAGCCCTTTGCCAGAGGACTGGTTCATGCATGTGCCCAAGAGACCAATGGTATCTCAGCTCCTGCTTATTTCTCTCTACTCCCCTCACCCTAAGGGAAAAACCCTCCCATAGTTCAGTCTGCCACCATGGGGGTGCCATGGGGTGTGGTGGAGACTCTCCTGCAGGGTCAATCTCTCAGGGATTCTGTGTGTAGGCTTAGTTCCTGGGGTGCCAAACCCCCTCAAACCTGCTTTCTATGCAATTGTTCCTCTGCTACAAACCTCCTTGGCTCCTGGAGTCTCTTTCTCTCTTGCTGTGCCCTTGTAATGATGTTTCTGGGCAGGACGATCCAGTAAGGGGTAGCTGGAGACTACTCTCCCTGATCTTACCAAGAACAGCTGGTGAGGACAAAGTTAAATCAGATGCTACATGTAAAGCACACATTACCTAACACTAAGTATCAAGTAGCCCAGAGATCACTATCCCTTTCTGATTGTCAGTTTTCCCATCATGACTGCTGAGCAAAGACTGAAAATAAAAAAAAATTATTACGAGACGTGAAATGAAAGGAAAATGGAATCCAGGCTCTGTGTGGGCAACATCGGCCTTTACTCCACCCTGATGAGGTTGAGCTGAGTTCAGGAAAGAAGTCAGCATGTGGGTAATGGTGGATGAGGGTTTAAAGGTCAGATGGGTGGAGAGTTGGACTGTTCACCTTTCCTGGGTGGGACATCGGTCGGGAGGGTGGGGGATGATCCATTTAGGTGAGTCCAGTCTATTTGGGCAGGGTTCCTGCATTCGACTCTACCATCTCAGTCTTTTTAGTCTATTATAAGAAGGCAGGATGGTGGGCATGGTATCTTTTTGACTGCTTTCTTTTGGATGAGGGGCAGTGGGGGCTGCCTGTAGGAAAAAGGAAAATGGGGAGGTAGAAGGGAGTGGGAGAAGGGAGTGGTGTTTACATGAACACTCTTGGGTCTTCAGTTTCAACTGGTTCATATCCATGTAGGGCAAGGATCTGAGCAGTTGATTTCCAAGTGACTGCCTAGTCAATATATCGAGAGATGAGATGGAGGATTACTGGTCCGAAACTGAGAATGAGAAAAATTATAATTAGTGGCCTATCATAGACAGTAACCAAAGAATCCATGAATTGAATAAGGACCAGGAATTAGATGATTCAGGATCTCTTTGTTTCTGTTTCATCCATTTGCAGAGTTCTTTCACTTTGCTCGTGATTATTTCTGGCTGGTTAACAAGGAAGCAACATTCTTCTCCCAATAAAATACATGCGCCACTTTTTTCTGCTGTAATGAAATCTAAGACTTGGCTATTTCGGTGTACCATTGCAGCTAAAGAATTAATTTGGAGTTATAGCGTTATTAAAGACTCTTCCACTCTTCCCATGTCTTTGTTCAGATCTAGGGAGAGTTGATGATAAAAATTGGTTGATGTATTAATATCTGCAATGTCTGTGACAATTCCAGCCACTATGCCTGTTCTGAGGAGTACAGGGAAGATAATGTCTGTCTCTCTCTCTGTCTCTCTCTATCTTTTTGTTTTTTTAAAATAGGGGGATGTGTCAGGTCCTGAGTTAGGGAGGAGTCATTCACAAAGAAAACTTGGGGGTGGGGTGTAAGGAAAACTCAAGTGCAGGGAAGTGGACTTTTCGGGGATCCTGGGGAGTTTTAAGGTTCTGGGGGATAGTACTTGAGATTTCCAGTGGGACTCTTTCAGTGTTGGAAATTTTTCTGTAGGACAGAGCTCTATTTGGGATCTATGGATCCAGACCAGAAGGAGGGGGTCCATGAGGTGAACAGCCGTGGCGGTGCTATAAAGAACGGTGTGAGGACCTGTTCATGGAGGAGATAGAGTCCTGCGGGGCAAGGGATATTTGAGGAATACTAAGTGCTGCCCTGCCAATTGGTCTCTGATTTTCTCTGCCGAGGGTTGGGGTAAGAGCTGGTTATTGTTCTTCTAAGTTTGTCCCTGGTTTTCTGGAGGATGGGAAAATAGTTTCCTATAATAGAGCCTGGAAAGGGTCCTAGACCCAGAATAATAGTTCTGCCATACGTTATTTCAAAAGGGCTGTAAAAGAGAAGTTCATGAGCGGTGGAGCAAATGAAGAGTAAAGCGATGGGGAGGAGTTTAATCCAGTCTTGTTTGTGTTGGAGTACTAATGTAGTGAGATGTTGTTTAAGGATGTTGTTCATTTGTTCTACTTTTCCTGATGATTGGGGCCTGTAAGGCACATGTAAGTACCACTGAATTCCTAGGGCCTGTGAGGTTTAGGAGGTGATCTGGCTAATGAAAGCTGGGCCATTGTAATTCTGAATGGAGCTGGGGAGGCCAAATCTAAGAATAAAGTGGTGAAGGAGGGTAGAGACAACTTTCTGGGGTTTTTTTTTTTTTTTTCCTCTGTTGTGGGAAAGGCTTCAACCCATCCTGAAATGGTATCACCTCAAACTAAAAGATGTTTTCATTTTAATAAATAAACAATGTAAAGCTAGTCTGCCAGTCTTGTCCAGAGGTTTGGCCCTGGGCCTGATGTGTGGGAAAAGGGGGTGTTTTTATGACTCCCTGGGGTGAGATTCTGGTGCAGATTGTGCATGACTGGGTTATTTTTTTAAAAAGGGAAGATAGTCGTGGGTGAAAAAGAAGTACAGAGAGAAGAGTGTGAAGAGGTTTGAAGCCAAGGCAAAGGGTATTGTGGACAGAAGAGAGGATATTTTGCACTTGGGAGGAAGGAAGAATAAATTTTCCCTGTTGAAGGAGCCATCCTCCCCTTGTAGAAAGACGCTGGTAATGTGCTGTTTTTTGGATGATATATACTGGAGAGAATTCATCAAAGGACAAGTACTGTCCTTCTAGGGTGGAGGGGTATAAATGTGCTGAGCTGCCTGTCTTTCCCCCGTATCGTCTTTTTGGTTGCCTTTGGAAATTGGATCTGTTTTATTTTGGTGACCCTTATGGTGAATGATGGCTCCTTCTTTTGGGAGTGTGGCTGCACTTAGGTTTTTAATGAGTGTGGCATTGATATTAGAGGATCCCTGAGTCATAATGAATCCTCTTTCTTGCCATATAGATGCATGGCAATGTACTATGTGCAAAGTGTACTTAAAATCTGTGTATATGTTGATGGAGTGGCCTTGTGAGAGTTGTAAGGCTTTATTGAGGGCTAGGAGTTCTCCCTGTTGTGAGGAGGTGTCGGGAGGTAGCATAATGGAGGCAATAGTGCAGGAAGAAGACACAATAACAAATCCTTCCTTGGCAATAGAATGAGCGGTGGGATTAGAATAACTGCCGTCGATGAACCAGGTGTCATTGGGGTTAAGAAAGGGAAAGAGAGAGATGTTAGGAAAAGCATGTAGTGTTACCTCAACTAAAGACCAGCAATCATGAAATGAGTTCTGGGAAGTGTGAGGGTCATGTGAAAGATAGCAGCTAATGGAGCTAAGGGGTTATATGGCTGGCCAAGGATAAACTGAAGGTCTAGGTTTTCTATAAAGAGGATTAAAAGCTGGGGTAAATGAGATGCAGAGATTAAAGATGATAAGCGTGGGTGTTTTAAAAGGGATGGAATGTTGTGTGGGGGGTAAGTAGATATGTGCGGGCATGGCAGGTAAGTTTCTGGGCTTCCAGGAGGAGGGATATGGCTGCCACGATCCGGAGGCAAGGGGGACATCCTAGGACTGTGAACTCTATCTGTTTTGAGAGGAATGCTATTGGGAGGTGATTATCGTGAGGTTTCTGTGTCATGATTCCTGCTGCACATCCTCAGTGTTCTGACACCGAGAGGTAAAATGGGTAGCAGGGATCAGGGAGATGAAGGGAGAGTGCTTCGGATAGAGAAGATTGTAGGGAATGGAAGGAACTTGACCAAAGCTGGTATGGTTCCAGGAGGTCAGTTGGGGAACCCTTAGCAGTGGTGTATAGAGGTTTATCTGAGGCTGTGAAATTGGGAATCCAGGTCATTCACAAAAATGACAGGTCCTTTTTTTTGTTTGGGGAATGGGGAAGGAGAAGCTTTAGCCTGAACCCAGTCAGGGGGAATGAGTTTTTCTCATCCCTGCAAGAGAATGCCTAGGTATCGGACAGTGGGAGAGGTTAATTGGGCTTTGGAAGGGGACACTCTATACCCTTTGGTAGTGAGGAAGGAGTAAGTGAATGCTGTCTTGCTGGAAGACCATGGGGGAGGGGCTGCATAAAAGAAAGTTGTCCACATACTGAAGAATTGTGGAATTCTCCGGTAAGGTTAAAAGCTGGAGGTCAGCCTTAAGTGCCTATCCAAAGTAATGAGGACTATCTCTAAATCCATGTGGGAGAACTATTCAGGTTAGCTTTTGGCTGGTGGAGGAATCGGGATCTGTCCAGGTGAAGGCAAAGAGGGGTTGGGAGAGTTTGTTGATGGGGATGCTAAAGAAGGCATCTTTGAGATCTAAAACTGCGTAGTGGGAGGTGTTGGAAGGAATGGTAGATAGGAGGGCATAGGGACTACTGGGTGAATAGGTTGAACAATTTCATTAATGGCTCATAAGTCTTGCACTAACTGATATGAACCATAAGTTTTGTTTGTTTGTTTTTTTACAGGAAGGATGAGCGTGTTATAGGGTCAGTTAGTAGGTCTGAGAATACCAGCTGACAGGAGTTTGAGGATGAGTGGTTTAACTTCCCTGAGGGCTGCCATGGGTATTTGGTGTTGTTTAAGGGAAGAGTATGAGTGCCGGGGTTGGAGGGCAATGAGAATGGGTGAATGATGGGAGGTATAGAAGGAAGATAGGTGTCCCACATGATAGGATCTATGGGAAGGTCATATTGAGATAATGGAGGGGGTTTAGAGGAAGGGTTGGAGAGAGCAGGATGGGTAGTGAGAAGTGGGAGCCAATGGGAATCATCAGGGTTGCTTGTAATCTTGACAGGGTATCTCTACCTAGTAGGGGTATGCTGCATGAAGAGATAATCAAGAGTGAGCATGAGAAAGAATATCCAGAGAGTGAGCACCACGTCAATGGGGTAGCATGAGGGTGGATTATATTGCCATCAGTACTTGTCACTGGGATCTTTGCTGTAGAGGACCTTAATAAGATGCCAGTGTGGGAAAGGTTGCCTCTGTGTCTATCAAAAAAGTAATCGGCTTACCTTCCACTAGCAAACATGCCCAGAGCTCAGATTTGGTGATTGTCCAGGAGGCATTCTGATTCTCTGGGAATCGTCCGTCTTCCACATCTAGGCTTAGGTTGGGAAATTCCACTAGGTCCTGGGAATAACTTCGAGCCAGATTCTCAGAAGGACCTGGGCAGTAAGACTTCCAATGAAGACCTCCATAGGTGGGGCACAGTTTGGGGGGAGGGTTTGGATTTGGGCACCGTTTTGCCCAACGGCCTGGTGTGCTGCACTTGAAACACAGTCCCGGGGGAGATTTTGTTCTTTCGGGTGTCCTGATGAGTTTTGAGGGGTCGCCAGGTTTTGTCTAATGGTGGAAGCCAATAACTGGAGTTCTGAGAGGTGCCACTGCTTAGAAGTGTCTTCTTGGTTATTAAAAACCTTAAAAGCCAGGTCAATGAGATCTCGCTGGGTGGCGGGGGGGGGGGAGGTTGAGGGCCCTGGGGGGATTTTTGGAGTTTTTTTTTTTTTTTTTTTTTTTTAATATAAAACTTGCAAAACGAGATAAAAAATCAGTGTTAAAGTTTAGTATGCCCATTGTACAAAATGGTAAAAAAGTATTAT